>SMSR01014978.1:15452-31472 GCA_019453355.1 Ceratina japonica | reverse complement strand
AATTATGAAATATATTTTTTTCGATTTTACGAATACGCCTCGAGTTTGAACGTGTAAAAGCGCATGTGCAATCTGCAGCTCGAAATTCGCATAATAGCAAGAGTAGTACTTCCGGCATCCGGCAAACGCCCCAGTGTGTCGGTGTATGTAGAAATGTCAGACTGATGTCTCATCACTTGTGTATCGTGTTTGTTGTGTGTTGTCAAGTCGATTGTCATCAAATGACAGTGCACACTGCCGAGTTTCAATAAGGCTTCATATTCGTATTCGTAAGTACAATTTTCGAGTATTTCTTATTAATATATACGTCACAGCCGCTAGGCACCACAGAAACTCTGCTGGAAACATTTGGCTGTTTGCGGTTTTCCGCAGTGTTCATACTGTAATATCATTCGTACGAATATAATGCGCATACGTGTGTAGTATGCGTAGATAGAATTTATTGAACATTTAGTAACCGATCGAAACAGTTACAGTTACGATTTTATCGAGAAATCGTACGAAGACACATTGGGTTGGGTTAGGAACATGGTTATGCTTCTGTATACCTCCTGCTGTGTTACGATCGTGAGTCATACTTTGCTGCACCTGACATTTGACACCTGGTAACACGTTTCAATGCGTTTACGATTACTAAAAATGGTGCAAAATTTATAGAATAAGTCATTCTCTTTATAAATATGACGATCTATAACTCGATTGTCCGAAATAAAACCACGCTTGGAATTACGACTTGGAAGTACTATTGTATGCAGTCATAATTTGTTATAAAGACATATACGTAGACTCTATTCCTTTAGATTCTATGTACGTTTGACGTAGAAACTGATCGAATTTAACAAAATGATGGGCAAAGACACGAGTTCATTGACTTTCCATCGAGACCGTTTTCTACGTCTTCTATTCAAATATTTCGGAACTACGTTTCCCAGATTTTACGGTAGGTTTTAAATTGGTTACGTG
Source organism: Ceratina japonica (assembly GCA_019453355.1). NCBI lineage: Eukaryota > Metazoa > Arthropoda > Insecta > Hymenoptera > Apidae > Ceratina > Ceratina japonica. The sequence goes on along the minus strand of SMSR01014978.1, from coordinate 30,509 downwards.
GATACGGTCCTGTGATTCTGACGCGAGATTAAAATTCCATCGTGAAAGCTGACGATGTGAGTCAGTTATCATCGTTCATCGGTTACACATCGAGCACGTCAGTTTTTACGTTTGTACAAAGTGTAAGTCGGGAGGGAAGACTCGAACGATGCCAGATATTAACAATGAGATTCAGGATGACTCGCGAATGGTACCTGGTGTGTTTAAAAAGGTTTTAGACACGTGGAAAAATCGTAAGTACCTACGTGTCAACTTTTCGTTTTTTCACCAACACGATACGACGTCGTATTTTTCAACAAAGATATCATCGTACGATTGCCCAAAGAATTGGGACGTTTCGTCTGAGACATGCTTCAGGATTTTTCCGTTCTCAGTCTTGTTTTAAATGTTCGGCTATACGTAATTTCAAATCGAACAATAATGGAACAAATAATCGAACAATATCTCATATTCTTTCTGATAACGATGCGTCCTTTGCGAAATATATAAGATAAAATTAGCGTTTATCAGGAGATAAATTTTTTACGATAACGTGTAAAACACGTTTAGGAGCGTATTGGGAACGCGAAATTAAGAACTCAAAATTGTATTCGTACTCTGCAAGTGGTTCAGTAAGAATTAATAGAAAAAATCGTTTGTAGCTAGCGGAGATCGCATTATCACGATCAGAAACTTGTCGCGNCTTCAGGATTTTTCCGTTCTCAGTCTTGTTTTAAATGTTCGGCTATACGTAATTTCAAATCGAACAATAATGGAACAAATAATCGAACAATATCTCATATTCTTTCTGATAACGATGCGTCCTTTGTGAAATATATAAGATAAAATTAGCGATTATCAGAAGATACAGATCACGCACACAATTCTTTACGATAACGTGTGAAACACGTTTAGGAGCGTATTGGGAACCGTTCGTAACGCGAAATTAAGAACTCAAAATTGTATTCGTACTCTGCAGGTGGTTCAGTAAGAATTAATAGAAAAAATTTTGCAGCGCGATTTGGAACCGTTTGTAGCTAGCGGAGATCGCATTATCACGATCAGAAACTTGTCGCGGACGAGTCGTTCGGTGTATTCCGTCATTGACACATTTTGTGACGATTTCTCTAATAGAAACCGGGTCCTTTCGAAAGTTCCCTCGATGCACGTGGCTCTTTATGTCTAAGGAAGCTGCAACAATTTCGGGTCTCGACCACCCTGCGGCAGCACCGCGGAGTGCCGGTCGAAACCCGAAGTAGCGGAGTATGTATTGCGCCGGGTGCTTCCAAAGTAGAGTGTTTTTGAGGGTAGATACTCCACCCTTACCGGATTCCTTCAATTAATCCCACTGTTTCACGCGCGTCGAACGCTCCAAACCCGTGTTTGCTTACCTTTTTCGACTGGTGCCAGTAGCGTTCGCAGTAGAATTGGACGTGTCCAGACAGAGTTCGTCAATCAGTATTTGGGTGGCGTACAAAGAACCTATTTCTTTTTTTGTTGACAAAGCCGAGTACCGATAATTCACCGAGCCGGAACCGTGTAGGGTATGGACGCACGTTGCCCACGTTTCCGAGTCTAAGATTAGCCGTGCAACAATCTCCGATATTTTATTTATTACTTCGTGCGTAACGGAGCTCGTAAAAGTGATTCATCGCGGATACATGTCCGTGGAAATATTCTGGCGTTTGTTTGTTGTACGTAATCCCGTTCGTCGTGCCGTGCACTAAAACATGTGCTCGTGACGATATCGTTTACATGCGTGATCATTCGTTGACCTGCTGCGTATCACCGGCTGGACGAGACTCATTTTATTCTCATTACCGTGATTATGAGAAACGCGGATACGTCGGTTTGCATCGGGAGGACGTGCGGTGTACGATTATCGTCGGAAAACGCGTGTATACTCGTTCTGACGCAAGACTCGGGTTCTTCCTGTCCTTTATAACTGCTGGGCTGCCGTCGGAACCCGTCCGAAATATTTCCGAAAGTATACACCAGCCATTTTCCGGTCACCCCTCTAAATTTCGGATACGTTTTACGGGCACGCATCGTCCGTAATCTTGAAAACGTAAACTTGGGCGTTGTTGGAATCGATCATCGCGCCATTTCCCGGGGAAAATATATATGTCGTACGCGGATTTCATTCAGCGACGATTTCTAGCAAGTGTCGTGTGATTACGTTCTTCAGAAGATATTGTTATCAAAGTGTTTCTAAATACTGTTGCCAGGATCTTTGAATCGTTGAGGCAGTCGAAATAATTTGACGCACAAATATTCTATATACGTCTGTTACAACGAGCAATAGGTTTTCGATATACGTTGGCTGTTAACATATGTTCAATTATATATTTATCTTAGCTCGCGCGGAGAAACGATAGGCGTTAATTGCTGATTTTATTGTTTCGCTGCACGCTTAATTGTTGGCTCCCGACGTTAACGGGGTACAAACCGTGAACGCATAAATCGGCTGTGAGCAAATGGAATTTCTACCGAACGGTTTGTAGTGCGTGATTCCCGTGGGAAATCCGGTTGAAATGAAATATTCGGTAGCCTAGTTTCCCCGTTTGCAAAAAACGAGTAGCAGCGGAACGCGTGCGGTCGAATTAAAATATTCAAGTACACCGGAGACGGGTCAGTCAAACTTGAGCTTATCCAAGTGTTCTTATACTGTTATCGTCGTCGGCGATATATCGAAATATACNTTCTTTTTTTGTTGACAAAGCCGAGTACCGATAATTCACCGAGCCGGAACCGTGTAGGGTATGGACGCACGTTGCCCACGTTTCCGAGTCTAAGATTAGCCGTGCAACAATCTCCGATATTTTATTTATTACTTCGTGCGTAACGGAGCTCGTAAAAGTGATTCATCGCGGATACATGTCCGTGGAAATATTCTGGCGTTTGTTTGTTGTACGTAATCCCGTTCGTCGTGCCGTGCACTAAAACATGTGCTCGTGACGATATCGTTTACATGCGTGATCATTCGTTGACCTGCTGCGTATCACCGGCTGGACGAGACTCATTTTATTCTCATTACCGTGATTATGAGAAACGCGGATACGTCGGTTTGCATCGGGAGGACGTGCGGTGTACGATTATCGTCGGAAAACGCGTGTATACTCGTTCTGACGCAAGACTCGGGTTCTTCCTGTCCTTTATAACTGCTGGGCTGCCGTCGGAACCCGTCCGAAATATTTCCGAAAGTATACACCAGCCATTTTCCGGTCACCCCTCTAAATTTCGGATACGTTTTACGGGCACGCATCGTCCGTAATCTTGAAAACGTAAACTTGGGCGTTGTTGGAATCGATCATCGCGCCATTTCCCGGGGAAAATATATATGTCGTACGCGGATTTCATTCAGCGACGATTTCTAGCAAGTGTCGTGTGATTACGTTCTTCAGAAGATATTGTTATCAAAGTGTTTCTAAATACTGTTGCCAGGATCTTTGAATCGTTGAGGCAGTCGAAATAATTTGACGCACAAATATTCTATATACGTCTGTTACAACGAGCAATAGGTTTTCGATATACGTTGGCTGTTAACATATGTTCAATTATATATTTATCTTAGCTCGCGCGGAGAAACGATAGGCGTTAATTGCTGATTTTATTGTTTCGCTGCACGCTTAATTGTTGGCTCCCGACGTTAACGGGGTACAAACCGTGAACGCATAAATCGGCTGTGAGCAAATGGAATTTCTACCGAACGGTTTGTAGTGCGTGATTCCCGTGGGAAATCCGGTTGAAATGAAATATTCGGTAGCCTAGTTTCCCCGTTTGCAAAAAACGAGTAGCAGCGGAACGCGTGCGGTCGAATTAAAATATTCAAGTACACCGGAGACGGGTCAGTCAAACTTGAGCTTATCCAAGTGTTCTTATACTGTTATCGTCGTCGGCGATATATCGAAATATACGTTTCGCGTCTATTTTCTATTTACGAATGTTGCTATTGAATTACTGCGTTCGACTCGTGAAACGAGACGAGAAGAACCTGAAATCTTTTACATTGTTACAATCCCTGTTCAATACACGTTTCGTCTGAACCTGCACGTACCCCCGTCCCATCCCATCGTCGATACGTACCGAACGAGATCGGTATCGGGGTGGCATTCGAATCGATTCATTGGAACGGATCGGGAACTCGTGTGTCTGTCCGCCACCGACGGAGAACGATAGAGCCGGTGAAAAAAGCCGGGCGACATACGAGTACACTACGTGCACAGCGGCCTATCAATTTAAAAGCACCGAACGAAGGTTCGGTTGAGAGAGGTCGGAAGCGTTTATCGGTGATACAACGGGAATCTTTAATCGATATCGACGATGTTTAAATGCTGCGTGTGCAACAAGAGCTCGAAGAAGGAGAAGCCGGAGGTGGCGACGAAACCGGCGTCGAAACAGAGCCAGAGAGTCGTCGACTCGCAGCAGGTAGACGTCGACTCGTCGAGAGTCGGGGAGAACGGGCCGGTCGTGACCCGGGAAGAAAAGCCGAACGGCGACGTGTCGAGATTCGAGGAAGCGTCGTCGCCGCCGATGGACAACGGCACCCCGGAAGTGGTCGACGACTTGACCGTCAAGAGTCCGTTGCCTTCTGGCAAGCGCGACGAGTTCAACGACGACTCCCGATTGTCGGGAACGAACAGAGAGGAGGAGGAGGAGGACGACGACGACACCGACGTCGACGATGGAAGCGATCGAACGAAGAACGGGGAAACGGGGGACCCGGCGAAAGGAGTTGAAGACGCGATAGGCGGGAAGGAAGAGGTGGACGGAAGCGAGACCGTAAACGGAAACGACGAGGGGGACGGCGGGGGTGGTATACTTGGGACGATACTGAGTTCCGGGGTTACTGGCACCGCCAGAACCAATCTCTACGACTCCATCGGGTACATCGAGAGAACGATCGACGAGGAAGGCGACGATTCTGTCTTCGAAGCCTGTCCCGACGACGTCGACGCGAGTCAGAAGTCACCGCAAGGTACATCCCATCGTTGAGCGATATATTTTACGCGTCCGAGTATTGTGCGATTTGCTGAAAAATTTGTTGTTGACTTTCGGAAGAAGAAGACGACGGCCAACACGACTCGGAAGAATGCAGCGGAATGCAAGAACCACCTGCGACCCCGGTTGCACGCGACGAGCTAGCTTTGAGGCGTCACAGATTCTTCTCCGATCTGTTGCACGCCGCGCAAAACGCACAGGAACACAGAGTGCGGTTCGACCCTCTGGGACCAATGGTGCACACCGGTCAGGGTTTATCCTAAATTCATTTTTTCATACGATTTTTCGTTCCGTTCGGACTCGTCTCTCTTTAATCGAGTCGACTGTGTATCGGGTAGAATCGGAGGAATTTATCGATTGCGATTCGGAACGAGTGGAAACCACTTTAAGAGATTGTTTTAGATGGTGTCTGGGCAAAGTAGGTCGTGCGACCTCGTCGTTCGGATCGCGTTGGAAATATTTGATCGTACGATTTATCGATCTTTACAATTTCGTTCATAGTCGCCGATTGTATTTCTTTGTCCTCGAACAGAGTTCCTGCGGGCTTTGCATCTTCCGAACAATTTATTAAAATTTCCTTTCGTTTGTTCTAAAACGTACTGTCGCGTATAGTTGAGGCACGCGTAAGAAGTGTATTATTATCGTGTCAGTCGTGTTCCGTAACAGAATCGTTTGTTTTCGAGTCACGAGAAAAAACGCGACGGCTCAAAAACTTGAGCTGTTTCCTTCGTTGTCAAGTCGAACGTCTTGCTTTCCGTTCTGCATACTCACGCTTTGACCCATTTACCTTGTTACCGTAGTATTTCCAGTTGCCTTTTTAAAAAAGGAATCAAGCCGCGGAGCAATTGGAATAGTTAAAAATAGACCTTACAACGGGTTCTCGTCTCTTTTAAAATTAGAAACATCCACGTTATATACTCTTAATTTGTGCAGCGGGGCTCGTAGATCGAAAACCATATACTATTCTTCTTTATTATCATGTTTATTCGTCGTTTACGTTACGTACCCGTTAGTACGCGAAGAATTTTTAATCAACGAGAGACGCCTCTTTATTGAAGCGCGGAATCTTTTATACAAAGTAGCGTCTGCCCACGCGCGATTCAATTNAACAGAATCGTTTGTTTTCGAGTCACGAGAAAAAACGCGACGGCTCAAAAACTTGAGCTGTTTCCTTCGTTGTCAAGTCGAACGTCTTGCTTTCCGTTCTGCATACTCACGCTTTGACCCATTTACCTTGTTACCGTAGTATTTCCAGTTGCCTTTTTAAAAAAGGAATCAAGCCGCGGAGCAATTGGAATAGTTAAAAATAGACCTTACAACGGGTTCTCGTCTCTTTTAAAATTAGAAACATCCACGTTATATACTCTTAATTTGTGCAGCGGGGCTCGTAGATCGAAAACCATATACTATTCTTCTTTATTATCATGTTTATTCGTCGTTTACGTTACGTACCCGTTAGTACGCGAAGAATTTTTAATCAACGAGAGACGCCTCTTTATTGAAGCGCGGAATCTTTTATACAAAGTAGCGTCTGCCCACGCGCGATTCAATTTTCGCAGATTTCCTAAGAATAGGTCGCGGCACACACTCGCGTTGAATATCGTTAGAACCGTGGTTTAGTTCTTCAAGCGTTTCGGAAAAGGCCAGAGGATCTCGCCCGTGAAAAGTTTTGTTCGTGCGGGCATAATTTTTTCATCGAGCAACCGAGTACGACTTTGAAATTAGTGTGTCGTGGACCGACAATTGATCCGTGGCAACGTGTTCTTGGACACGCGTAAATTTATTTCCAACGTGTTAGTTGCAATACGATGATCTAGTGGCTGTGGACGTTGATTTTACTATTTATACGTTCGCTCTATATTTAATTTACTCGAATTAAATGCGTATTTTCTGGAATACGTCTTCTCCAAATACGTAACGACTTTTACGCTACGACCGCCAGTAGAGATCCCGTTGTGTTTAACAATTCTCATTGTTGGAATTGTATAATTTTGCTCGCGTCCTGGGTCGTAGCGTTGGTCGGTTACTTTTTTAAGAGCTGGGAAATTGAAATTTCTCATCTCGCATTCGCGGCTGGTGCATCGGAGCATCTCCAGCTCATGAAAAATGTATTTTAATTAAAGGTTGCGAAGCGAACGATAAGGAGGAACATTTAGAAGAGCTGGTAAATAGATTAGAAAACGTTACGAAGAGATTGGAGAAAGTAAGAGTCCAAACTGTGACTGAAACTCAGGATTCTGCTGTCCAAACGAGCACGCCATCGCCAAAGAGGTCTCAGTCAGTAGCGAACAGCGCACCGGGACAAACCGCCTCACCTCTTCGTTCGTCGGATAGAACAGCGTCAGATAAGATCGTCAGCATGTCCGTCGCGGGCTACGAAGATCTCCTACACGGTCCAGTAAAAGAATATTTGCAGCTGAGTCAGAAGATTGGCGGCGACGTGGCTTCCCACAGCAAGCTCGTGGAGAAAGCGTTTCAGTAAGCGTTTTACCCCGTCAACCCTCCGGTATCGAGTCGTCGATCTATATTCTCATCCGACTTAATGAGCGCTATCATTTTTTGTACAGAATTCAGTTCGAATTTATTCGAACCGCCGCGAGTCGAGCAGCCCCGGCGAATCAGTCGGAACAGATTTCTCTTCTGGCTCCTACGTCTACTCAAATCCAACAGATTCAAGAGTTCCGAGAGAAAAATAGAGGATCTCCGTTTTTCAATCACTTGTCGGCGATCAGTGAAAGTATTCCGGCTTTGGGATGGGTGGCAGTGGCACCTACTCCGGCTCCCTACGTCAAAGAGATGAACGATGCCGGACAGTTCTACACCAATCGCGTGTTGAAGGAGTGGAAGGAAAAGTAAGTTTACCATTGCGCCGCGAAGAGACGATAAATCCAATGTGTCCTTGTTCGCTTCTCGAAAATGAATTACTCTTCCATGATTCACGAGAACGTTTCTGCTTCCAGGGATAAAGTACACGCCGAGTGGTGCAAGGCCTGGGTACAGACGCTGAGCGATCTTCAGCAGTATGTGCGTCAACATCACACAACAGGTCTGGTATGGGCAAAAACTGGCTCCGCTCCACCAATGGGCATACCACCACCACCTCCTCCGTGTATGCCCATGGGCGACGTAGCACCAGCGGGAATCGGCGACGACAGAAGCGCTCTTTTCGCCGAAATCAACCAGGGAGAAGGAATTACAAAGAGTAATTATATAGTTCAGTTGGAAAATATTCGCTTCGTCGAGTAACGAGTTGTTTCAAAATTAATCGAAACTTTGCGTAGACTTGAAGAAAGTCACTTCGGACATGCAAACGCACAAGAATCCGTCGCTGAGAACTGGACCAGCACCGTTCAAAGCCCCGTTCGTCGACAATGCTCTGCCGACGAAAGCAGTGCCGCCGGCGAATGCACCGATCACGAAACCGCCCGTGTTCACTAGAGACGGGAAGAAATGGCTCGTGGCAAGTACCGACGACGAGCTTCCGAATTCTCGATTATTACGACCGCGTTTTACTCATGGCGCGTTCGTCTTTTATATTATAGGAGTATCATCAAGGCAACAAAGATCTTGTCATCGACAACGTGGAGATGAACAACGTCATCTACATGTTTCGATGTCAGGACAGCACCTTGGTCGTGAAGGGCAAAGTCAACTCCATCGTCATGGATTCGTGCCGTAAATCGTCCATCGTCTTCGACTCCGTCGTGTCCAGCATCGAGTTCGTCAACTGTCAGAGCGTGCAAATGCAGGTGAGTCACGTGTTTACTCTTATACCGAGATTAAAAAGTCAGCGGTGAATCGTGTAAAAAATATATTTCCTCCAAAGTAAGTACGAGTACGTGATATATACATAACATAATTACATGTAGCACCGTGCCCCGATATTAAAAAATAAAAGTCCAATATTATAAAAGACCATTAAAGACGATTGTCAATCGCAAATTTTTGATCGAGCGTAGAGAAGCGACGTCGCTCGTATCCGTTAGACTTTGGTTCGAGCGGAGGAGAGTTTGGCGCAGACGTTTTGTAACTCGTGTAGATGCACGGAATTCGATTCCTGACGTAGAATTTCGAGTAACGCCGTGTACTCCTCGTTGTTCAATTCTTTGGGCGTGCCGCATATCTGGAATTTGTTTTTCGCCGTCCCCGAAACATTTTCTAAATCCGATATCGACGTGCTCGTGTCCATGACGGAAGGCTTAGCGGTTACGTCGATCTCTCTGTGTTCGACCGACAGGAAACATAAATTTTTCAATTTACCGTTCAACAAAGCTTTGGATAACGAGACGTTCTGGGTCTTCGATCCCGACGCGTTGGTCGTCGTTCGACCCAACTCGTTGCCGTCTATAACGGAGGAGACGACGGTGACAATTTTCTGCGTCGCGTTCCCCTCGCTCGTCGCGGGAACACTTGGAAATTCTACGTCCTTACCGTTCCGATTTCCTCCCAATTTTTGTGTACTCGATTTCTCGTTCTTAACGTATTCCAAAAACTTGTTCGGATCTATTATTCTCGTCACGTTGTGGTCGTATTTCGTGAATATGTTCACGTATATCACCATCTGGTCTTGAGGAACGACACTGTCCATGGCTTTACTTGAATCTCGTTCAATGTGCGACGCCCTCGTCGACTCTTGCTTATGGTTGCCGTCGTCGCTCGTTCTTTGCACGTCATGTGTTTTGTCAACGTTATTCGGCTTGCTACCCTCCACCTGAGTTTCGTACGACGCGTCCTGACTCTTGTCGCACACGCCTTCCCTGTAGAACATGGTCATGGTCAGTGGCCCTCTGAGCGGACTCTTTGGCCGCGATTCGTTCTCGGCCTTTCGAGCTGCTTCCAATCGGCTCTTCAGAATTGGTATGCAAGACTTCGAAGACGTTCTCGAGGTGGGTGACAAAGATTTCAAGTGGCCTCTTAATTTCGACTCGCCGTTCGAATTGGCAGCGAGCGACGACCGCTGTAATTTCGAATTCACGTCTTTCGACGGTTCGTTAGTTCGAAAATTCACTTGAGATCGGGACCTCTTTCTGTCCAATTTAATATTGTCGTCGGTGTTGCGTCGTCTTGGTTCCGCCGATAAATGCCTCAACTTCGTGTGCATCGTATTCGAATTGTCTTCCGATGTAGCTTGAACACTATTTAACAAATCGGATTTTAGGCCCTTCACGTTTTCTAGACCACTCTGTCGTTTCAGTTTCGAAGGGTAACTCTCGTGACTTCGGGATTTCACGGTCGAGTTCGGTCTCTCGTCTTTCATTTCTTTCAAAGAATTGTGCCGCAGCGATACGTTTGACAAAATAACGTGGTTTTCATTTCTCGGTGAAACGAATGGCCTTTCGTCAGATGTAATATCTGCAGGTAGCAAATTATGGTCACCGGTATCGTTACGGGGAACAAGAGACTTGCTTTCTTCTTTGGAATTTCTTATCGGCTTGTCGGTTAGTAATCTGTCTAGCTTGCCCGTAGAAATTCTCTGTGATCGTTTAGATTCACTGGAAAACTCATTAATATATTTACTGTCATTCGACGTGGAAGTAGACAGGGCTTCGGGATTTCCAGCGTCTCGTAATTCCTTATTTTGCTGCTTACGTAAATTTGATTGCGTCTGTTCTTCGAGAGCTTTCGGACGAGCATCGTTTAGTTTCGTAGTAGAAGCCGACCCTTCGTCCGTGAAATACATGCTACTGTGCGCGGATACGAGGTTGGAGTAAGATTTATAGAAGTCCGCCTCGTCGATCAACTCTCTCTTGCTCAACTTCGTGAACGAGTCTCGCGCGACCGATTTACTTTTTTCATTTCGAAGCGCATCGTTTTCTTTACAACTGGCCAAGTTCCTCGTATCGTACTTTTGAAGAACGATCGTATTCGCGGAGTAGGTCTTTATATTTTGACGATTCTCGCAATCGTCGCTAAAACCATCCTCTTCGTTCAACCAGTCTATATTTAATTTCTCCTCGTCCAACGATTTGTCGATCAATGCCGTCACCGACGACGGTTCCGGAATGTTAGAGTCGTTCGATTGATTTATACTAGACGTCAACGATTCCTGCATCAAATTCGTTTCCAACGAGGTTCCTTTACTCTCAGAGGCCGATAATTCGTAAATCGGATCCTCGGTCAGAATAATTCTCGGTCTCTCGTCCGTGCGCATCAACGGTTGCTCGATCAGCGAACACGCGCCGGGATTCCTTTTCAAGGTCAAGTTCGGGCTGTGAGGCGACAATTCCTGGTCGTCGTTCGCGTTCGACGCATCCTCTGGACTCGCGGCGCACGTAACGTTGGCGTATCGTTTCAGCGGCTCGGATCTCAAAAAGTCGAAACCTCTGTCTTGTTCCAGATTCCCGATCTTCTCCTCCGCAGGCGCATCGTCCAAATCTTGAGAAAACAGTTCCACGCTGTTAATGTTCCGATTTATAAACTCATTTATGCTGTCCATACGCGTGAAATGCTCTCGGAAACTCTCTTTCTCCTGCGTGCAATCTAAACCTGTTTCTCGCTCGTTCACGTCCGTCGCGTTCAAACGGCTCGAGAAATTCGGAAGTTTCTCGTCGGACTCGTTCAAAGCGTCGTTCAAATATTTCACTTGTAGACCACTGACCGGAGCTGCATCGCGGTCCGTTTCATCTCCACCTTGAATTATATTGCTGAAACTGAAGTACTCGGAGGCCGAATCGAGATTGTGCATCGAGTCCAAGTATTTCTTACGCACGTTCGCGTTCGAATCCCTCACATCGTTTTGCTGAATAAAACTCGATACGTCGCCATTGAATTGCTGATCCTGCTTCAAATTGAAAAACATGTAAGTCCTGCTGGTCTTCTCCGTCGAACTGCTGACCGACTGCTCCTCCGAAATAATGTCCAAGAACTTTGGTCGCAGATCGTCGTTGACGTAGAAACACTTGCCGTGATCCGGCGCAGTTTCGTCGCTGGCCTCTCCTCTCTCGGTCTGTACGAAGCATATCTTTTCCAACTCGACTCGCGTCAACAGCGCTTTCTTAAATTGCAAGGCTTCTTGGAGCAACACCGCGGTCGGCTTGTCCTCTAATTCGCTGTCCTTCGACATTTCCGTGCGACTCGAGGTCGGCGATACTATCACGTCCTCGTCGGTCTCCATCGGGACCGGGTATCGTTCAGCGAAGTCGAACGAGTTCGTTACGTCGTCCTCGACGCGTACGACCGGCGACGAAGCAAAGTTCCCCGATACTCTTCTCTTTTCGACGCTCTTCTCCGCCGAGGAATCCGACGAGATGGTATAGTACGCCCTTTCGGGTACCTTTCCGTATTTCACGCTGGTGGAATATATCATCTGATCGTTCTTGATCATTCCCAATTCGCGGTCCTTCGAGGAGCACGTCCTCGGCTCGGGGTTTCCGATCAGCGAACAATAGGGATACGCATTAAATATATTGGTATAATTTTGGACGGACACTATCGAGCTTCTACCTGTATCGTCGCTCTCGTACTGCTCGGAGCTGATCGAACTCGATCGTTCCTTAGTTTCATTTTTTCTATTTTTACCCCAACCGTCGTCTTTCGCGGTTACCGAGGCAAATTTGTTTTGGCAAACGCCGCCGAATCTGTTGCTCCCTGCCGCCTCTCTTCCCGGCGCCCTTGCCTCGACGTTGTCCAACTGGTACGCGCGCAAAACGTTATGCAAACTTTCCAATTTTTTGATCACCTGGTACAGAGCTTCCTGGGACGTTTCCACGTACTTCTTTCGATCGTGCCACGCGGGAGTCAAGGTGGTCGAGGGCGACCGCTTGGCGAACATGTCGGAGTAAAATTTGATACTCACGTTCGACGGTAATAAACGTTCGTCGACCAGTCGCAGAATCGGATAGATCGCGTTCAATAACTCCGAGTAATCGTCCTTAGCTCTGTCCGCGTTCCCAGAGCTCTTCTTCTCTTCCGGACATTCCCCTTGTCCCGACTCGTTCTCCTTGTCCTTCCGGAATTCTTCGGTCAAGTCGAGGAGATTCCTTCGCCTGTCGTACCTCTGCTGCTGGAACGGGGTACAACGGATTATCGACAGTTTGGTCGCGAATTTTTGTTCGATTATACCTGAGTGTCGGACCAAAAGTTCTTGACCGAGGACCCGTTACTGATTNCAGAATTCTTCGGTCAAGTCGAGGAGATTCCTTCGCCTGTCGTACCTCTGCTGCTGGAACGGGGTACAACGGATTATCGACAGTTTCGTCGCGAATTTTTGTTCGATTATACCTACCTGAGTGTCGGACCAAAAGTTCTTGACCGAGGACCCGTTACTGATTTCCGAAGAGCTGCAGATCAGTCCGAGGTTCTTGTTGCTGTCGTACAGTTGTTTCAGATATCGTTTGCAATCGTCCATGGTCCTCGTGAACCTCTTGCAAACGGGCGTCACGTTTTTCGCCTCGGAGCTCTCCAAGTGCCTCCTCGTTTTTCGCGTGCACCTGCAGGCCCTCCTCTTCGAGAACACGGGCAGCGATATCGCGTTTCGGTACTGCGTCTCGAGATTCTCGTGTCTGGACGTCTCGCGACGTTTACGGTCGATCAGAGTTTTGAAGATCGAGGTCAACCTGAAAGCGAGGCCGGTTCGCCGATCAGTACGTCGACGACGTGCGCGACGCGCGGTCGTACTTCAACGATTTGTCGCTGGTGCTCTTGGAAGATTTGCTACTGTGATCCACTGGTAAATTCTCTTGTCGAAGATAAGGGTACACGCTTCTCTTCTTCGCGGCGAACAACTCGGTTATGCGATGTTCCGAGGGACAGTAGCTCGGATAGGAACCCTGCAGATTTTCTCTGGGACTACGATCGGTTCAAAGTGAACGGAGAAGAACGGGGAAATCGTTGCGGTATCGGTACCTTAACAGCACGTGTTTTATCCAGTTGTTGCGGTCGGTGGGATTGGACAGAGTCAGTCTGAGATTTCGCAGATTCTTTTGGAAATTNTTGCGGTATCGGTACCTTAACAGCACGTGTTTTATCCAGTTGTTGCGGTTGTTGGGATTGGACAGAGTCAGTCTGAGATTTCGCAGATTCTTTTGGAAATTCGTCTTCTGAACTTGATGAGGCGACGGCCAATTGCCGTACTGAAGCTTGTAGGTCATTATGTTGACCTTCAACTCGAGGTCCTCCACCTTGTACCCAATTTTATTGACGATATCTTTGTCGACGGCCGCCTCGTCGCGTTTCAATTTCGAATATATCGCTCGTAGCAACACGACGGACACCGACAACACGGCCAGCATCTTTGAACGTCATCGACGCGATTAACAGAGTACAGATTGCCCTCTCTTTTTGGCAAACTTTGAACATAGCGTTCAGATAGAAAAAGTCTTATCGGTGTCAAGGGCTTACCTGACCGCTATGTTCATGTATTCATAGACTTCTAATTTCGATATTCATTGCAATTCAAAAATAATAACTCTCTGTACCCGCCAGACTATGCTCTCGTTCCTCAGGCAGTCGAGAACGTCGGTCACGATCTCGCTCCAAACGTAATTTGCGATTGCTTTCGGGCATTCTTTCCAGTCGGTTTCACAGATCATTTGCACGGGTTCGAGATTTCCGCCTATGCGCGTCAAACGCGTTTCGTTAATATAAAACAGCTCCACTCGGCTCGATCGCGTCGATCGATTGCTACGTTAAATATAAACCAGAAGGATCGTACCGAATTGCCAATGCATTTTGGGAAGCGTTGTGGGTCGTGCCGAGCTTATTGTCAAAATTCAACTGTAGGTTTCAAGGTGTCATCGGTTACTCTTGCCTACGGTTATCATTTAATACGTGTACCACGTGAAGTGCGGAGGTCGAAAAGATACGCGATCGTCAGTAGTTTTTTATGAACCGTGTATAGTACCGTTCAAAAGATTCAATCGCTCTCCGTCCTTACGTCGTTTCAAAAGACTTGAAAAATTCTTCCAACTTTGCATTTACGTTTCTCTTCTTTCTCTTTGTTTCCAGGTGCTTGGAAAAGTTCCTACCATCTCTATCGACAAGACCGACGGCTGCCAGACGTACTTGAGCCCGGACTCGTTGAACGTAGAGTTCATCAGCAGCAAATCAAGCGAGATGAACGTTATGGTACCTAAAGGA
>SMSR01014978.1:4190-15441 GCA_019453355.1 Ceratina japonica | reverse complement strand
ACAGATTGCCCTCTCTTTTTGGCAAACTTTGAACATAGCGTTCAGATAGAAAAAGTCTTATCGGTGTCAAGGGCTTACCTGACCGCTATGTTCATGTATTCATAGACTTCTAATTTCGATATTCATTGCAATTCAAAAATAATAACTCTCTGTACCCGCCAGACTATGCTCTCGTTCCTCAGGCAGTCGAGAACGTCGGTCACGATCTCGCTCCAAACGTAATTTGCGATTGCTTTCGGGCATTCTTTCCAGTCGGTTTCACAGATCATTTGCACGGGTTCGAGATTTCCGCCTATGCGCGTCAAACGCGTTTCGTTAATATAAAACAGCTCCACTCGGCTCGATCGCGTCGATCGATTGCTACGTTAAATATAAACCAGAAGGATCGTACCGAATTGCCAATGCATTTTGGGAAGCGTTGTGGGTCGTGCCGAGCTTATTGTCAAAATTCAACTGTAGGTTTCAAGGTGTCATCGGTTACTCTTGCCTACGGTTATCATTTAATACGTGTACCACGTGAAGTGCGGAGGTCGAAAAGATACTCGATCGTCAGTAGTTTTTTATGAACCGTGTATAGTACCGTTCAAAAGATTCAATCGCTCTCCGTCCTTACGTCGTTTCAAAAGACTTGAAAAATTCTTCCAACTTCGCATTTACGTTTCTCTTCTTTCTCTTTGTTTCCAGGTGCTTGGAAAAGTTCCTACCATCTCTATCGACAAGACCGACGGCTGCCAGACGTACTTGAGCCCGGACTCGTTGAACGTAGAATTCATCAGCAGCAAATCAAGCGAGATGAACGTTATGGTACCTAAAGGAAACGGCGATTACGTGAGTCATTAAATACACATATATTTCGCTGCGTAATCGAGTCTATTTATATTGCTAATCGAATCGATTTGTTTCTCGTACCGTTACAGTCAGAGTATCCGATACCGGAGCAATTCAAAACAACCATCAGCGCGAAAGGACTTAGTACGATCGCCGTCGACTCGTTGGGCTAAAGATTGGGCAAATTCTTTGTAGCCCAGGTTAAACGATCTGTTTAAGAGTTCAGCTGAATTTTTGAACATAGCGTTCAGATAGAAAAAGTCTTATCGGTGTCAAGGGCTTACCTGACCGCTATGTTCATGTATTCATAGACTTCTAATTTCGATATTCATTGCAATTCAAAAATAATAACTCTCTGTACCCGCCAGACTATGCTCTCGTTCCTCAGGCAGTCGAGAACGTCGGTCACGATCTCGCTCCAAACGTAATTTGCGATTGCTTTCGGGCATTCTTTCCAGTCGGTTTCACAGATCATTTGCACGGGTTCGAGATTTCCGCCTATGCGCGTCAAACGCGTTTCGTTAATATAAAACAGCTCCACTCGGCTCGATCGCGTCGATCGATTGCTACGTTAAATATAAACCAGAAGGATCGTACCGAATTGCCAATGCATTTTGGGAAGCGTTGTGGGTCGTGCCGAGCTTATTGTCAAAATTCAACTGTAGGTTTCAAGGTGTCATCGGTTACTCTTGCCTACGGTTATCATTTAATACGTGTACCACGTGAAGTGCGGAGGTCGAAAAGATACGCGATCGTCAGTAGTTTTTTATGAACCGTGTATAGTACCGTTCAAAAGATTCAATCGCTCTCCGTCCTTACGTCGTTTCAAAAGACTTGAAAAATTCTTCCAACTTTGCATTTACGTTTCTCTTCTTTCTCTTTGTTTCCAGGTGCTTGGAAAAGTTCCTACCATCTCTATCGACAAGACCGACGGCTGCCAGACGTACTTGAGCCCGGACTCGTTGAACGTAGAATTCATCAGCAGCAAATCAAGCGAGATGAACGTTATGGTACCTAAAGGACGCGGCGATTACGTGAGTCATTAAATAAACATATATTTCGCTGCGTAATCGAGTCTATTTATTGCTAATCGAATCGATTTGTTTCTCGTACCGTTACAGTCAGAGTATCCGATACCGGAGCAATTCAAAACCACCATCAGCGCGAAAGGACTTAGTACGATCGCCGTCGACTCGTTGGGCTAAAGATTGGGCGAATTCTTTGTAGCCCAGGTTAAACGATCTGTTTAAGAGTTCAGCTGAATAGAGGTATTAATCTTTTGAGGATTCGTCGATTTATTATTTATTGCTTCTTTAATTAACTTTAGGAGCTAGGAGAAAGTCGGTGAGCTAAGCTAGTACACTTTCGAGAGCATAGAATTGAATTAGATAAATCGATTGAACGTTTGAACGTTTGCTGTCCCTGTTTCGTTGTAAAATGTATTCGCGCGTTTCGTGGAGGCCGTCGATCGTGACCGCAGAACGTGACCGGACGATCGCGAGTTCGATTTAATTGAGTCTTGATGCAGTTTATACTAGTAAAACCATTTGTGATCCGAAATTTTGTAATATAGTACCGATTAGATTCCCTAGCGATTGCGATTCGCACGAACCGGGCAGGTAGCGAGCAAAAAATGAAAGGAATCGACGTTCTTCACGAAAACGTTATTACGCACGGTTGGTGCTGAGACAAGGAGACTGTAGCTGCTTGGATAAAAAAAGAAATCTACGGGTATGGACAAAAGTTTCTCTCTACCCTTAAAATCGGACCTTTTATACATTTACACCAGTTTTTTATCGCGATCGAACTTTTGTCCACACCGATCGGTGCACGAGAAAATTCGTCGGTCGGCCATGGAATTGCCACTCGACGTCTTCGACGGTGAAAAAACGAGCGCGCGTCCACGCATTTTGTTGGTAAAGTATGATGAGTCGGAAAGGATTTACGAGGGACGTCATATCAATAGTTCGATACGTTTTACCCTTCGACTTTCGTAGCAGTCTCGTTTTATATTTACCACGTTCCATCGATATACTGTCGCGTAGAACGGATTGCTTCAGGTCAGATCACTCGGTTTCGACATCTCCCGTTTTACGATAAATTTGAAACTCGATCTTTTGGTTCGCGAGTCTTCCGAATTTAGGAGTGTTCGTAGATAGAATTGTTGAATTCATTTTACGAGTAACGTTTGATCGTTTGCCCGTGTGTGCGTTCGAGGATGATACGCGTAAATAGAAAAATGATCAAAAACATGGTTGTGCAGAAGTCTTGACGATCCGGCCGCACTTGTTCGGCACGTTGATCGTGGAACATCGCGGACGATAAATGAAATATGAAACTTCGATATATTGAACTTTATCGGCGAGCTGTTTGAACGTGACGTAAATCATATTGTGATTCTTACCATTCGGTATATTGTGCTAATCGTAGATATAATCTAATGTTAAAACTACTTAAAGGCACGAGCTAGAACGACGAGATCATAATTAGATCAACGGTGACTCTAGCAGTTCGATCCTTTTTACGAGGGAGAGGGGGTGCGAGAGCGGCGAACAGAAAATTTTTAACGATTACGACTTTTCTATCGTTTACATGTATGGTACTAAACGTGTTTGATCATTATAAAACGACGATTGTTTGACTGAGATAATTTACTCGAAGGATCGTACTGCCCGCGACGCAGTGATCTCCGACAGCCTTCGTTTCAATATCGATAAAGTATTACGTCGAGAATAATTAATATTTATTTCTAAACATGATTTCCAATGCTATTTCTAATTGTCCTAATAAAAAAAAATTACTATACTATTTAAATCCTGATGTACGTACTACAACGTGTCTTTCTTTTCAGGGGCTCGACCGCGTCTCGGCTGAAAACACTTCTCTTTACACGTTCTCGTTTATTAAAAGAATCTTTTTACACAATTGGATACGACGTACATTTTATATACACGTGTCAAAGATCTTCGTACTTACATATAAAGATTGAAACAGTGAGCGCGATATACGTGGCCTTGAGATTCGTTTTGCGAAAGAATCAAAATGCCAGGTTCGTCTAAATACGCTAAGACGTATTCCCGAGCGACTGATCAGTCGCTCAGGAATACCGTTCGTCCCTCGACCGTTCATACGTATTTTCACATTACGTTCCAAAAATCTTGTATTTTTATCACAAAACGCTTCCTACTTGCTACAAGTTTGTTCATTCTTTTCTATTAATTTAAAGATTAATCATTATTATTTTGTATGTATATAGTTCCGTTTACGACGTACAAACAATTACACCTACGCTCAGATTAAAATCTGTTCGTCGCAAAGTTGAGTCCGTTCGTTGAACGCGCGATCGAACGAATAAATATTGTCAGTCTTGTTTTTGTTAAAAATTAACTGGACAGTTGCGCTCGTCGCTACCGTCCGAGCACTCTAAGAACCCGTTGCATATCCGCGACTTCGGCAAACATTCGCCCAGGGGACATCGATGACCCTTGCAGGTCGACGAGGTGGATCGAACGTCTTCGTTTGAAATCACGTACTCGATCCACGGCAGGTAATGATGGACCTTCGTGTAAACCCCAGGCCTTCCAGGTCTGGCGCAACCGTAACCGTTCGAAGTGATACCTAAAGAAGCAACGTTACGGTCAAATGTGTATGTTTCAGCGGTGTACGTCGTGAACGGTCTAATCCGATTTATTTGTTCGATTTCCCTACGGTTTCGACGAAGTAAATCTCACCATGAAGCGTATATTTGTTGTCAGATCCCGAGCACACGAGAGGTCCGCCGCTGTCTCCTAAACAAGCGTCTCTGCCACCGTCCTTGAATCCTGCGCATAGCATCCCTGACGTAATCCTGTACAACGGAAGGAACAAAGTTTTCCTTCGACACTCCTCCGTCGAGATCACCGGCAGTTGCACCTCTTGCAAGGTATCCGCTGTTCAGTAATACAAGTCCTTTGTCAATCCCGTGCGCGGGGTTAAAAATATTGCGAGACCACTTACGAAATATTCTCCCTATCTCGAACAATTGTCCCCAACCGGTGACGGTGCACGTGGTCCCGCTTTTCGGCTCCGACTGCGGGAGACAGACCGGTCGCACGTAGTCGCTGAACGTGACCGGTTCCTCGAGCCTGAGCATCGCTATATCGTTTATAAATCCGTTGTCGATGTAATCGGGATGCAGCGATATGTGATCTAACCGTAGCACTTGCTCGTACGGGCTGGGAAAGCTTCCCCTCCGAGTCGCGCCGATTCTCGCGACCCAATACTCGTCCTGAGCGCTGTTCAAGGGCATTCAGGCGCGTGTTAATATAGCGAATCATTTTCTTACCGACTTGCCGATCACTCACTGATAGAAACAATGTGCCGCGGACAAGATCCACCTCTCGTTGATCAGAGCACCCCCGCATTGATAGTCGCCTTCCTTGTACAGTGCCACTTGCCAGGGCCAGCTCCCCGCCGAGGAACTCCCACCTCCGACGATTCTACAACGACGAACGTACGATCTGTTTCAATGCTTCAAACGTTGTTTCGTGAAACTAAAATAGTTAGTAGCGTTACGATAGATGTAATTCTACTCGGCTCGTCCGTCGTAAACTCTTTTGCCGAAAACGTTTGTTAGCGAGTAAGAGACGGGGGGGCATCGTCCCCGAACGCGTTTATATACAGACGCATAGTTTTACGAACGATCTGGTCGGCGCATAATTATGTAAAACTGGTTCAGCGAGTATACCTCGCTTGGGACGGTGCCTGCGTTCGTATGCCGCACTCAAGGTTCTTGCACTTGACCCTGAGAATCTCGCCGCCCGGACACTCGGACGGCTTGAAAGTGAGGATCGTTTTATCCGGGGCCTTCTCGCTATACGACAGGGCGTAGTACGAGCTCGTAGACGTCGGATTTTCGTCCAGCACCTTCTCCACCGTGTCGTAATCCCTGAAACATGGCCATCGGACCTCGTAAGAAAATGTTTTGCTCGCGAAAATGTAAAGTATCTCGACTCGGGCGTTTCGAAGACTCACTGATAAGTAATCGCCTTGCAAACCGCTCTGCCAAGGTCTTCGATGGTCCAAGCGGCCTGCCTCTCCTGCGAGAGGTCGTGCATCCTGTCGAGACATAATTTTCCCCATTTCCCATTCTTCCGAATGTTCAAGTAACCCTTCTCGTTGTAATTGTTGATCTCCTTTCGCGTCGCCGGAGTCTCGCCGTTATTCTTCGCGTTCACGTGGATAGAATTCCCGTGAGCTACGACGTCTTTCGCGTTCGACGATATCTCTCGTCCGGAGACGAGGGTCGTCGCGTTCGGGAACGCTTCCTCTTTGGCGGCCGGCTCGTCTTTGGTACCCGTGATCTTCTCTAACTGAACTTGACCTTTGACCGCGTGCAAGGTGGTCGACTCGGAAATCGATGACTCGACCGCCTCTTGATCGTAAAACACGTCCTTGCCGGTGGTCGATTCCACTTCTGGAAAGTGGTTTTCGGACGCCGGTCGTTCGTCTCTGGCCGCGGTGACGTCAGAATTGTTCTCCGTCCCGTCGAAGCCGCTCTCCTCCTCGTAATCCCGCGGCTCTTCCTCTATCAGCGCGGTGCATTTCTTCTCGTCCTCACCCCCGGGACAGTCCGTGTACCCGTTGCAGACTCTGTCCTGGTCTACGCAGGATCGACTGTTGCCGCAAACGAATTGGCCCTCCTCGCACCAGTCTAGTCAACAGCGGTAAAAGAGAATTTTTGAATCAACGAGAACGCGCGATTATTGTTGACTTAAAAATCATTCTATGTACCGCAGTTGGTCTCGTCCGAGTAGTCCCAGCAGTCCGCGACGCCGTCGCAAATTTTTTGATGCAACAGCTGAGCTCGTAAAAAGTCGGCGCACGTACAATTCGCCTCGTCCTCGGAACCCGGGCATTCACCCAACATGTTGCATCGACCGCTGGACGGTAAGCATTTACCGTCTTTGCACAGGAAGCCGAAACAATCATCTGCGAAAAGTACGGTATCTGATGGGAATCGTGAATCGTCGTCGTATCCGTTTGGTCGACGTCCAAACGAGAGATGGACTCGAATCGAACGATCGAACGTTCGACCAAAGGACGTTCTACGCACGTGTCAATGAGGATGTTAAAATTAGTAGAAGGAATTACCGGTTTCTGAATTCTCTTCGGTAGTGGAGATCATCTTGTCGGTCCGGTCTTCCATTTTGTTCAAGATCTTCGTCAATATCTCGACGCCGTCGCGAGTCATCGTGAATCCCGCGCTCGAATTCATCAAGGTCTCGTTCCCCGTGGCGATATCGGCGATTTCTCGCAGCTTGTCGAAGTCCGGCAGCGGCCGATGCTCTCCCGCTTTCGTGTTCAACTTGACGTTCGATTTATGAGGCTGCGACTGAGGCCTGGAGTCGTTCTTGGTCTTCGCGGGCTCGTTCTCCACTCCGACCTCCGCCAGTTGCTTCAACTTGTCCAAGAGATATCGGTTCTCCTCGATCGTCGAGATCTTCCTGTCGAACGTCTGGGCGTGACCGGACGTCGGCGACGGAGCTTTTTCCTTCACGGGGACCTCGTCCCCGAAGGATCGATTCTCCTCTTTAACGTCGCCCGCAGGATACTCTTCGGGCAGCAGCGTCTGCGAGGTCGATTCCTCGCCGTGATACTCGGCGCGTATCACCGGAAGCGAGGTGGAGTTGGTCACGACGAACTTCAGTACGACGGGACTCCCTTTGACGCTCGAGGATACCTTGGTGCTGATCGAGGTCACGACTTCGACAATCTGTTCGACCGTGCCATTATGAAAATTCTCATCGTTTCCCTCGGGACGATCGGACGGATCACGTTCCGTCGCGTTTCCGTCACGACTCTGCACGCCGAACAGTCGTTCCAAGAGCACGGCGTCGTCCGAGGAGCCGCGATCGTCGTCGGTCCTCATCGTTTTCTCTCGGTCGATCATCGGCCGCGGTCTCACCGGCCTTCCGATCCCCGTGTTGCTCTTTACGGGCGCCAGCGTGACCAAATTCTCCACCACGTACGCTTTCAGCGTGTCGTTGTAAATCTTCTTCTTGGCTTCGACGGAGTTCGACGATCGATCGGCGGTTTCGTTGGGAAACCGGTCGTTCTCGAGTTTCGTCGACCAAGCATTTTCCGACGAATCGTCGTCTCCTACTTCCCCGGGCGTGTGTTTCAAAGTGTCGATCTCGATGAAGGTCGAGTTCCTCGAAACGCTGGCCATCAATCTTTCCGGAGCTACTTCCTCGGGCTTTTCTTCGTTCTTCGCGATCAGTTTGTCCGCGTTGTCGAAGGACGGACGTATCGGTTCCGAATAAACCTCCGTGGTGCTCAACTTCAGAAACTTGTCGTTGTCTATTAAACTCTGGGTACTCGAGTCGGCCGGTTCGCGCGCGTAAACCTTTGTAGTTTCAGCGGAACCGTTCGTACGTAACTCGGTATCCGTGTCGTTGTCTCCTCCGTAAGCGTCGAAAGTTTCCAATTCAACGATTTCCTTCACGTTCCCCGACGACGTCGTCAAAGCTTCTTTCCGTTTGTCGTTTAGCGCGGCGACGAACTCTCCTTCCGTCGTACCGTCCGCCCCTGCGTTCGTTTCCTGCTTCGACGTTGAACCGTTTCTTCGCGTCTCGGCGTCGTCGACGACGGACGCAATTTTGTCGACGGGTATCGTGTGCCTGAACGGCTTCAGAGTCCCGGAACTCTCGATCAAACTCGGCCTGATCCCAGCCCCGTTCAAGTCCGGCGTTTTGTAGCTCGTGTAGACCGGTTCCTGCGCGTTTTTATCGACCTTTCTGTCTTGCAAACCGTCGTTCTGACGTTTATCCACGGCCTGGACGCTCGAATAACGATTCCTCGCTTCCAAGTCGACGTCCACGTCCGGAACTGGCTCCGCCACGCCTACGCCGGACACGTTCGTCGTCGATTCCTCGCTCGAGTCTCCCCGGACCGGCTCCTGCCCCGAATCTTTCTCGTTCTCGACGCCGGTGCTCTGACCTATTTTCTCTTTACTCGTTTCGACGGACTCAGAAACTTCAACGTTCAATTTCTCGTTTCCTTCGTCGACACCGTCCGCCACCGTGTACGACACCCGCGAGTCGGAGACCTTCCAACCCGTCTCGTTTTCGACGGTAGATCGATCGGGTTCAGCGAAAGAAGACTCGATCTGCTCGGTCAGCGAGGGCGTCCGAAGCTTCNGTCCCAAATCTTTCTCGTTCTCGACGCCGGTGCTCTGACCTATTTTCTCTTTACTCGTTTCGACGGACTCAGAAACTTTAACGTTCAATTTCTCGTTTCCTTCGTCAACACCGTCCGCCACCGTGTACGACACCCGCGAGTCGGAGACCTTCCAACCCGTCTCGTTTTCGACGGTAGATCGATCGGGTTTAGCGAAAGAAGACTCGATCTGCTCGGTCAGCGAGGGCGTCCGAAGCTTCACGTCGTACGTCTCCGATGGCAGTTCGCCGGCGACTTCTATGTCCGGGATTCTGGCCGGCACGGCCTCCGTGAACGTCTGCCCGTCGTCCGACAGTCCCGGGATCTTGTTCTTGAACTTTCCGTTCACTCGGAAGTTCACCACTTCCTGAGGGACGACCCTGTCCCGGGGGAAGTCGGTGTCCGCGACGTCGAAGGTGCTCATCCCGGGCACGTCGACGTACGGTTTGATCATTTCCAACGGTTTCGCGGCGTCGATTCTGGCCGTCGACGATTCCGCTATTCTACCCGGAACGTCGGGAGCTTTCGTAGACGCGGCGAGATTGTTCTGTCCAGAATTGCCGTAATTCACCTTGTAATCGGTCTTCGTCGTCTTCTCCGCGTCGTCCGGTAGAAGTTTCAACTCGGGGTCGACGTATCCGGGTATAATGGGTCTCCACGGCGACGTCTCGAGGTCGGGCTTGCGGAAATCCTTGAAGAGATCGTCGTCGTCTTTCGTCTGAGTCGTGGAAACGGTGGACGTAACGAGCTTCTCGGTAGATCCGCGGTCCGCGTCGTCGGACGACTCGTTTTTAACGGTGTAGCCGACGCTCTCTCTCGTTTCGTTGGTCGTTTGAACGGTGCGCTGAGTCGTTCCAGCGGTTTCCTCCGCGGTGCTCGGCCCGCTCGTGGTCTGTCGTTGAGGTAGCGATACTTTGGTATTGTTCATTGGGACCGTCTGAGCTTTCGTCGACTCCTGGCTGGAATTCGCTTTGTTCGGGGAGCTGACGTTCACTTTCGAAGCCGAGTAAGTCCCCTGTATCGTCGGTATGTCGCTGAAGTCGATCTCGGGCTCGGTGGACTCGATCTTGCTCGGTTTCGACTTTTGTTTCGACGTTATCAAGGTGCTGTTCCTGTTCGGTCGTAAAAGGCCGTTCTTCGTGATCATCGCGTTCCTCTGCGCCTGTTTTTGGGCCCCGGGCACGTCTTGGTTCATCCCTAAACGATCAGAAACAAATATTTCGTACGGTCGAGGAAATTATTTTACGCGAGAAAGTGCAGGAGTCGAAGCGATGCCGGATCGCGAAAAAGAGCATGCATCTTGATACCGCGCGAGCGGCAGAGTCAAAGCGTTACGTTAATGGTCGTTTAATTACGACGTCGTTTTCTTATCGCGATCGATCTAGCGGATGCTCACTTTTTACTGATATACTAGCGAGGTCCAGTTCCATGTCCTTGAACAAGGAGGACGACGAGTACGTCTCTTTCACGATTATGTCTTCGATCGTGTCCTCGACGTTCGTGATCGACCGCGGTACCTTCCTTCGGTCGAGGTAGATCCTGAAAAACACCTTCAGAAGACCGCTTTCGAACTTATCTATGATCGTCTGCTTGTAAGCCGTGCCCAACACGCTTCTTCTAAACAACAGTTCGAACTGAAACGAACACAATTCATTTCTCAATCGTTGAACTCTCTGTTCACGCGCGCGATGACGCGCGCGACTCATCGCCGAACAACTGTTACTCGGTAAACTTACTATGTTCTTGTACTTTCGTTCTCTCTCGCGGAACACCATGCTCGTGTTCAATTTTAACATCGGATTATATTTCTCCCCCTTGGACACCCTGAAGCTACAGGAGAACCCCACGATCGCTGAAAAATTCCAGACACTTGTATTTCACACCGTTCCATCCCGTTATACCTGTCGATCGGCAGACCGCGACGCTCACCATTTTTCGAGTCGGTTCGCAGAGCTGAAACAGAATCGATATTTTTCGATCGAGCCGATTTTGTACAACGCCGATAAAGAGGGTGAGTAACGCGAACGAACCTCCCATCCATAGAGCGAGCCCCGCGATCGCGAAGACCGCGATTAGCACCAGCATAGCGGAGACGATCAACATCGCGCTGCCGACCTTCCACGTGGTGCTACCCCGCTGTTTCTTCGTCTGCTGAGGCGACACTCTGGACCACGTCGACCGCGGTGGTAAGTAATAGTCGTTCTACAATTCAAAAGCATATCCG
>SMSR01014977.1:0-10417 GCA_019453355.1 Ceratina japonica | reverse complement strand
GTTGTAAAGAATTTTTCGGTAAAAACTTTCAATCTTCCACACCGATCCGGCGACCGTGCAACCAGCAGCCCGATCGAAAAATAGCGAGTGCCGTGTTTCTATTATGGCCCGTCTTGCACGTCGCCAAGCGTCACCACCGACAGGATATTCTTCTCTATTTCACATTCGCCGGTCCCACTCCCCAGCCCCGCACGAAAATTGCGCCCCTTTTTATCCGGGCTACGTGCCGTGCCTCTCACATCGGGGAAAAAGAAAAAAAAAAAAAGAGAGAAGGAACCCGGAAAATACTGCCCCCCTGCGGCGCTGCCGACCATTTTCCCGCTCGAATCTCGCGCGCGCGCGCGCACACATGCACACGTAAATGTGCACGCGCGTCCACCCCCGCGTGTGTACGTGTGTGGCGCGCATTGTTGACGAAAAACCGGTGACGTATATATCCGGGGGTTGGAAAAAAATTCGTCGAAAACCGCGCACGGCGTCGGGACAGTGATTCAACGTGCTGTTTTTTTTACCCTCCGCTCACCGATTCACGGCTTTTTTTTTCCCGGGGAAAGGCACGGGGAGACTGCTGGTCGGCCCGGACGAACTACGAAAAAAATTCCTCCGAATTCACCGGCGGAGGGACCGGCCGAATGGGATTTAACCTAACCCCGCCGGCGACGCCGAGTTTCGTGATCGATTGTGAAACGATGATCCAAGGAAGCTACGCGAAAATGTATCCGGTTTAATAGTGGACTTTATAGCGAGGAATAAAGTCGCCGAGGTAACGTTTGTAGTAAAGTTTTATAGTAAGGGACGTAAGTTGCGGGGAGGGTGTCGTTGGTCGGTTAAACCCCGGCGGGGGTGCTCGGAGATCGATGGCGAAACGATGATCGAAGGTTTATGGTAAGGGATGAAAGTCGCTTTCTTTTTGGCTCGTTCCAAGGGATCAGGTCGACTGCCTTTGGATCAGTAAGGCGTTTGCATGATGTCTTCGGGGGAAGCGCGAGCCTCTTTTGTTCTGAAGAACCTCTTCCGAGGATTTTCCCCGCCGTTACCGCGACTCTTTACGTTGCCTTTGAATTAAAAGTGTTTGCGTTTCTTTATCTTGACTGGATTTCAAGTTTAAGAACTGTTCCGAGGAGTTTCTTTTCTTCAGAATTTTATTACGTGATCTACTGATACTTGGACGTATTTACATATTTCTGGTTACTTTATCTATGTGCATAATTCATGGAGATTAAGAATCGAGGTTGAAAAACGATCGTAGATACTGGAATTAAAATACGAGCTTCGAGATAGGGAAACTGAGTTCATCCCCTAATTCAAAACTTTTACTAATTCAGAAACTTGCAATAGCAGAATCATTTCTGCTAGAACCATAATGTAAAGATAAAAGGTGTATTTTTACGCGTCCTTCCAGACCAGTCAATAGAAAGCACTTCCTAATAACGACCATGTTGAGTTTTTAGTCAATCAGATTCACGTGGAATATTTGAATACAATTGAACGTAAAAAAGAATCTTATTTTATAAAATGTACGACAATTTTAAAACACTTTGAACTGAATCAACTCATTTCTCATAAATAAACCGCGACTAAAATAAACCGTATTTTAATGTGGCGGAAATTGGGAAGCTGCAGTAGACTTTACAAGTGGGGCTAGAATCCTTACAATCATTTTTGATACTCAAATTGTGCACTTTCTTGTTGGTCCTATGGTTTAGGAGTATTTGAGGAAAAACAAAATTTGTTGCCAAAAGTTTGCTGTTTCAGCCTGATTTTATCAGTATCCTTAAAATGCTAATTAAATCCACTTAACTCGTTAAGTACTAAAGTTACAAGAAAAGTGCATAGAACCTTTCTTGTAGAAGACTTCAAAACCTAAAACTTTTATTCGAAGCATTTTTCGAAATTCCGAAAATTATAAATTTTCAATTTTTCCGAGATTTTTCCAAGGGATACCGCTTCAGATTTGTCGAAATTTTCGATTTTTGCCAATAACTGCTTACCTGTTGTTGCTAGCGAAAAATGTTTGAAACTAAAGTTATAGGTACCATCAGAAGCTACAACTTTCGTGGGAAACATTTTTTTCTAATGTCAATAATTAATGAGTAATTTGCAATAAACAGTTTTATCGGTTTTTGTCAATAATTCGATAACTATCGATGCTAGCAAAAAATGTTTTATACAAAAGTTGTAGCTGTGGTTATCAGCTATAAAAAGGTTCTCTTGCAATTTTCTCGTAGGTTCTACGATTTAGGAATAGTTGAGGAAAATCGAAATTTTTTGCCTAAAGTTCGCTGTTTCAACGGTGGGAAGGGTCGGATTTTGTCAGTGCCAATAAATCATACTTAACTCGTTAAATACTAGAGTTAGAATAAAAATGCATAGAACCGTTCTCGTAGAGGACGTCAATGCCCACAACTTCTGTATAAACATTTTATCGCTACAGTCAATAATTAATTAGTTAATAAATACAATAGTTTATTTCAAAAACTTAATATTCAGCACTTCCCAATAATGTCCATATTGAGATTTAATTTAAAACTTGGGCTTGCACAGGAACACACTATCTTTACATTATGATTCGAACCAACAATCTTCACTTCGAATCCTCACAATCGTTTTTGAGACTCAAATTGAAAATAACTTAACAGTTTCGTAAATTATTAATAAAAACTCTGAGAATTGTTATTAAATCCTCTGTGACATTGTTCCGGAATTGAAGTTAGTCGAGCAAGCGAGGGAGGAAGAAGCGGTAAGATATTGGAGGCGAGGCAGGAAGCCGCGAGGGGGTTGGACATCGGCGGCGAAATCGCTTGCCGGTGGTTTACGATCGACTCGCTTACACAAGATGCAAATTCCACGGCAGTAGCTCAACCTAATTGGTCGTTGACCGTCGTGCCACACCGACACGCTCGGTCGAGGGATCCCTATATTTACGCGTCGCCAACTGCGACAAACTGGAATCCTATTATTTTACGGCGGCGCTGATTCAGCGCAACGTGTAACTGGAGCGTATTCTAATGGCCGGCACCGCGATTAATTAACCGATCCCGGCACCCTCGCATACTCCCCCCTTGGCGTCCTCCGGCCGCCGTGTTTACGGGCGGGCTCCGTGTCGAGTCGCTTTCGACTCCTCGACAACCATTCGATTTCGTGCACGATGGATAATCGCCGGTATTAATCGTCGCTGATTACTGCCGGATCTTCGGACCGATTAGACTGCTATTGTTTTTGGCCGACGTGCGACGGGATTATTATAGTGGAGCGAGCGAGTGTCAAACACCATTTTCGATGTCCTGCTATCGATATCAGACTCCTCGATAAAATCGAATCAGAATTTATTCTTTCTTTGATTAAAAAAAAAATATATCTATTATAAAATTCGATGTTATATAAAACGAAGGGAGTGACTCCGGTGTACGTGTTCACTCGATCTCCACAAAACTGAATCATTTTTATTGTGTCACCTTTCATTCTGTAAATCAATTCTCGTGTAACTCTCGAATGGACACGTACATGCCTCGGGGTAACGTGACAACGACGACAACGACGACGAAGACGACGACGACGACGACGACGACGACGTCTACGACAAGGAGAAACGGATGACGTAGACGCGGCAAGAACTCGCGCGAGGATTCGCAACCGCTAATGTGCGTCTGGTTTCAGCGTCCATACTGCATGACCTCAGCGACATGCAGCCTCAAATAAACGCGATCAAAATAGAGCACCCGCCGTACTACTGCAGCAGCTACACCCCTCCGTCCGCAGCCACGGCCGCGGATCACGCTCAGCCAGCGGCTAGTTTCAGTGAGTTTCATCTAAACTATCTTACGTATTAATAATCCCCGCCCGCCGCCTACCTCTGACAAATAACTCAATCTGTCCTTTCTACAGAAAATTGATACGGAGATCAGAACATAAACTGCCATCGAGTTAACAGAAATCAGAATCTGAATTTTTCTTAATTGACATCGTGCTTGGATAAAAATCTGTAGTCTATCTATATTGTTTTATTTTATATTTAATCTTTTTAATAGTCGTTTGTTTGAAATTTTAGATTTGATTAATTGATATTGTAATGTGGAATAATGATTCACGAAGCGTTTGCACGATTGCACCGATCGGTGCGACGCATCCGAGTTACGATGCGCCGGTGCACCTACACGAAGACCTTGTTTACCGGCCGCCGTTTGCGAAACCGCGATTTCATGGTATTTTCATCGTTTTTCTACGCGCCCACTAAAATTAAACCGTTCGAGGACACCGGCTGCTAGGCACGGTCGCGTTTCACGGCAGCGTGCATCTTTTTTCTTAAAGATATACGTCTTCCCAGTCTCTTAGATGTTCACGGAAATATTGAGCCTAATTATAAGTGGCCGCAGACACTTTATTTAACAATGATCATGCGAGAGGTAGTTTAAGAAGATTTCAAGGCTTCACTTTTGTGTAGGAATTTTATGTATGATTTTTAGACAGCAGATTTTATGCCTTTATAGAAAAATTTTATTGGCAGTGGATAAAGAATGTTTGCCATATTTCTTGATTTGGAAAATATTAAAAGATAAGTACGTATTATAATGATTACATGATGAAATGTATTACTATCATGTCTTATTTTGTATAGCAATTTGCAGTTTAGTGACCTTGGAAGAATCTATTGATAATTGAAGTTAAGATATAGTAAATAAAATTTCCACTCAGGGTCTTTTTTTCTATAATTTTGTATGCAGTCAGAAATTATAACATTGCAGACAACTATCACAGGCTTTACTTAATAGATTTTACTTAATTCAATTAAATATTTCATTTTTTGTTATAGTTAGCATTGAAATTGCTTAATCGGCTGATAGCATTATATAATAATATTACATAGTCTGCTATCTCTTTCTTTTAAGGATGTATGGGCAATAGGCTTAAACGATGCTAGTTACCAGTTCTCCAATTGTTGGAATCGCTTCATGCTGAATTTGTTATTACAGATTCCTATTACTATTAAAAAGTCACGTGTAAAATTTTAAATCAAGTTATGGGTTTTTTGAAAAATTATAGTGATTTAAAAATTGCATATACTCTTATGGTAATCAGGAATAACCCAAGGAAAATTTTACTTTGATCTCGAAAATAATCCAAAAAATACGTTACTATATTACTTATTTATTTAAGAATCTCTCGTTACTGCATTTAGATTTTTTATTACACAATATAACATAAAATGTTTCACATTATTGCAATTTTACATAAATTCTAACAAGGATGTGTCTCGAAGACGATTTCACAAATATCATAATTGACTCTCTAAAAAATAAAATTTGACATTGACTCAGTAAAACAATCTCCACGTGTTAAGATTCTCCCTTGATTCCCAGAAAAAAGAATAATATAACAAACACACACGATGATGAACAATGCGTTATAAAAATGATTATTGTATCAACTTGTACTCGACGATGTCAACGATACAATTAGAATTGTGACATCGATTCGAACGATTGGAGAACCGGTAACAAATTCCGGGCGGTCACGAATCGAGAGAATTTCCCCTATCTTTTTTTTTTTAATGCACCCCGAGTTCAATCTCATCCCGTCGGCTTATCGCACGGTCCTTTGTTATCGGGATCTACTTTGCTCAGCGTTCTATAGATCATTTTCCCTATATATTTCTCCCTTTCCGTTCTCTCTATTTTCTTTCTATTCTCCGCTTCCGGCCCGAGCTTTATCGCGTCGTACCCTCCCGTTCCCTCTCTTTCTCGCCCCCTTTTAACTCTTTCATCGATCAAACGATAACTACCCCCTCGTCCACCCGCATGCACACACACACACACCCCTACGCGCAAACACAGACCTTTCTATGTAGTTGCAAGCCGTGAAAACGGAAGTCCCTGGATGGAGATGAAAAAGAGGAATAACTTCCGGCTGAAGCCTTCCCCGGGTGAAAAAGAGGGTCGGGAATAATGGGAACCCGCGAGTGCAAAGTGTTTCTCGCGCTAATTTCGCTGGACGATAAAAAGGTTGCCCGCCTTTTGAACATTTGCGGATGGTAACGTTGTACCCCCGCGCCGCCCACGTTTCTCAAATTCATTCTGCCCCCCCCTCGACGAACGGATTATTATAATACCTCCCCGCGACTCGTTACGAGTTTTATCAGACTCGACTCGTAACTCGCGGAAAATCGCGGACCGAAACCGGTCGCGATAAAAACTTCTATTTCCAAGAGATTCGACGCAACCCCGTTCCCACCCCCGGGACCGCGGCGCACAGAGAGGGAGGGTATCGCAAGAAATACAAATATTCGAGTCTCGGACGAGGCAAGAAATACGGACGCGAGGAATCGCAAGGCAACAAGAAGAAGACGTAAGCGAGGACGGGGGGCGGGGGCGGCCGGAGGAGGAGGTGGTCTAGAATGTAACGTAAAGACTCTCGGGGCGAGGGTAAGAAGCGGGTGCGGGGATGAGCACGCGGAAAGTTTTCGACTGTTTGCGCTAGTGGAGGAGGGCTGCAACGGCGCGGCGGCGGCGGATAGACGAAATTTACGGACGGAATAAAATGACCACTTTCTCAAGCAAAATACACACGTAGTGAACGGGCGAGGGGGAGCGAAAGAGAGAGAGAGAGAAAGGGGGGTCGCGCGCGGGGGTGGATCCAGGGACGAGGGGGAGGGGTTGCAGGAAAAATTCCGGCAATAAGCATAGCTGG
The DNA here is from genome assembly GCA_019453355.1 of Ceratina japonica. Lineage (NCBI taxonomy): Eukaryota > Metazoa > Arthropoda > Insecta > Hymenoptera > Apidae > Ceratina > Ceratina japonica. The sequence goes on along the minus strand of SMSR01014977.1, from coordinate 3,733 downwards.
ACCGGGGCCAACCGCGTTTCTCCCCCTCCCCTCGCCGGTCGCTTCCTTTTTATCATACATACGTTGCCTTTATAGCGGCCTCGGGGCACTTGATTGACTGTATTGTCGTTAAATTAACGACCGGCGTAAATATCGTGCCGCGCCGGTGAACGAAGCTAATTTTATTACCGCGGAACGACCGCCCCCCCACGGTTTCTAAAGTGCATGCAAATCCGTTCAAAGACGCGCGAGCTGCCACCCTCCCCCGCGTTCTTATTATCTCTTATTTTCTATCGCTGCCTCGCGCCGGTTTCCGAGGGACGAACAGCGGTTTTCTCGCCCCGGGTGCCTCCGCTGCCAAGGACAATGGGAGCGGGTCGTCGCGATCCCTCCTAGATAAAACCTCCGTTCTGGGGGAGCAAACAAAATTTTTAGTTTTTAATCGGTGCCCGCGTTCGCTTAATCCTGCGCAAAATGTTTGCTAAGGTTGAATATTCAGGCGGGGCTGGGAGTACTTTTATCTTCTTTGTTAACTCGTTTCAATGCAGATGCACGGGAATATGAAATAGCAACTTGTGCACTTTATTCTTCCAAGCTCGCCTTTCGGTGTAATCTCATTGTAATGTGTAGGATAAAATATGGAGAAATAGGGAGTCCTTAACCTTTGCCCTTAGAATCCAATCATTTCATAATTTTTCTTATGATTTTCAGTTTTTTATTCACTCAGTGTCTCATTTTGTAAATACCTGAGAAATAAGAATCAATTATCTTATTTGTACCTTGATTAAAGAAACATAAAAATTGGAATTTAACTCTATCTGAAAATTTAAACATTTCCTTATTTTCTACAACTTCTGTTTTCCTATCATTCATTCTCTCATTTCTGAAACACCTGATTAATTCTGAAATACCTAATTAACCATATTACTTATACCTTGACTAGAGAAATAAAAAAATAAGGAATCCTTAAGCTTTAGCCCTATCTTAAAATTTAAACATTTCTTCATTTTCTACAACTTTTGTTTTCCTATCATTAATTCTTTCATTTCTGAAATACCTAATTAATTCTGAAATACCTAATTAACCATATTACTTATACCTTGACTAGAGAAATATAAAAATAGGGAATCCTTAACCTTTGCCCTTAAAATTTAAACATTTCCTCATTTCTCACAACTTTTATTTTCCTTTATTTTTAATACACCAGAAAAATACTAATTAATTATTATCCATTTTTTGTACCTTGACTAGAAATTGGGAATCGGCGTTTAAGTTGGTGTTTTGCTGTGTTTTAGGCCCGCCACCGGTGCACCAGCTCATAAGGAACGACAAGACTGAAAAGCCACCGACGGTTTCCGTTTCGAGCGCTCCGACGTTCTCACCGGTGCTCAGGCCCGAGGACGGTCACCGTGGAATGGATTCTCCGCACTCGCAGACGGGTATGTGCCACGAACAAAAACGTAATGTCTTCTCTATCTACGAAATTCATCATTTCTCTCTTAAGATCGCGCTCACCTAATATCCTAGTGAAGATTTGCTACAGCGCTCCAAACAGGGGATCTTTCGTGCTTCTTTCAACTATTTTTTAGAACAACAATTTACATTTGAAAGATTGACAATCTCCCCTTTTTACAATATTCGTAGAAGAGTTCTGCTTTTATTTTTCTGTGTCGATTTAAATATTACAAATGTAGTTTTGCTTTTTGATATCAGACTTCGACAATTTTGTGTAGGTGACTTTTAATTAATAGAACATACTTTTGTACGATTGTTTTAGAGCCGTCAGATCCTCTACCAGTTTTTGTCACGAGCGCTAATTTGAGATATTTTAACACGTGGACTCTATATTTATTTAAAAATCTCTTGTTACTGCATTGCGACTTTTTATTACACAATATAACATAAAATGTTTCACATCATTGCAATTCTACATAAATTCTAACAAGGATACGTCTCGAAGACGATTTCACAAATACCATAATTGACTCTTTTCTTCTATAAAACAATCTCCACGTGTTAAGATTCTCCCTTGATTCCCAGAAAAAAAAAAAAAGACAATTTAAACTGAAGGATAAATTCTTTAAGAAACTGTATACATATATATATCTCTCGGAAGCGAGTTTTCTTTTAACGTAGCGTTTAATAATGGGATGATGTCTACTGTAAGTACTCTGCATACCGGAATGCACACTCGCTAGACCGGAAGTGTACGGCTAAAGACACAAAGAAACACAGAGACGAGAATTATTTCGGGCAGCCCCTCGCCCTGATTAAACTCCCTGACGTCATCATGACCCCGTCCCCGAGTCATCAGTTTATTTCTTTCTTTAATTCGTTCGCCAATCCCGGAACTCACCCACAGCAGAGAGCAATAGATTGACAACTTGGTTCCCTGTTACCCGCGTGCTTCATTATTGTCCGCTTGTTTGCCTGACGAGTTCACTAATAAACAATTCTAACCACGTTCCCGCGGCGACGAGCATCGCGCGAGAGAAAACGCGAAAACCGGAGGTGAACGACGAGAAGGAAGACGCGATCGGCTTCCCCGGTTTCACGTTACCGTTCTTACTGGCTTACGACTCGCGATCTGCGTTCTTCCTCGAGTAAACAGCCACGCTGCAACGATGATGCTTCACGAAATCGAATCGGAAACGTTGTAGCAATTCCAGAAACCTTTGTCAATTCTTGACGATCATTACATGCAATTTTTATAAATCACTTTTTTAAATATTTCGTTTATTTTATCAAAACGAAGTATGAGAACCAAACGAAATAAGAAATTTTGAATTAATATGAGATTTTGATTGTCGAATCTCGAGAACATAAATGCAGAGGTAAAATGAGAGTTTTAGTTTTTAAAGGTTTTGCTAGAATTTCTGGTGAAATTGCTATGAACGCAGACATTGCGGGGGCGTTTATGTGTTTTTAATGCGCATCCTCGTTGCACCGAGCTGCTGCGTCGAATTGTCCAGTGTGCGATAGACCCAAACTGAGCTCAGCCAGGCATCATGTAAGTAAATCGATCCCAAGAATTGCTGGATCTCGATCCCCTTAGACAATCTAGTACAATAACAGTCTCACTAATCTAATTCGACTACTAATATATATATTTCAATATAAACACTTTATTATTGAATTCATTTAATCATTTCAATCTTCATTTCTCACAATCTTTAATGTATAATTCTTTACAAATAATAATTCTTTAGAACATTTCTTTTTGTTTTAACTTGATGTTTAACACTAGAACTACTGGAAAGATCAAAATGACTTGTTTTTCAAATTAATAAATCATTTAAAAGACAATAATTTTTACGTTTGTGTGAAATTGAATAATAAATTGATAGTAATAATTGAATAACAATAATTTTTAAAATAATTATGCTTAAAAGTCAAAGATATTTGTCACAAGTTAAAATTGTTTATCATGTACCACAAATATTCTTCGATTTACTATTAGTACAATATTCTTTTTACACTTTTTACGTTTCATTGGTATAGAGAAACGTCACATATTTTTCAGAGAAAATATTTTTATGAAGAAATAAATAAATGGAGAATGGAAAAATTGAGCAAACATAACAGAGGTCTCTTGTTGTAACTTTGTACAATTTGTATGCACGAATATATACTTAGTTTATTAGAAATTTATTTAAACTATGCAAAAATAATATGAGAATCTATAAAAATCATAAATTGCTAAATTCTGGGGGTCAAAATGACTTATCTTGGTATATGGAGATATGTATAAAAT
>SMSR01014974.1:0-10572 GCA_019453355.1 Ceratina japonica | reverse complement strand
TCTATAGCAATTAGAATCGTGTAATTAGAGAATCGCGTGACAAATAGTTGGACTTTACCGTAGCGTTTAATCGGCACGAATAGCCGAAACAGTTTAGCCCGGGCCGCTGTTATTATTGTCATTAGACATTGTTTATAAGTTCCACGGCTAATGAAACGTGTACAGGGCGAAACGTGATTTCCGGTTTCATCCCCAGATTACACGGGGACCCTCGTTTATTCGGCTATACCTACACCCCGAGATTATAACAACTTGTTGTCCCTTCGATTAATCGAAATTCACGTTTATCCCTTTCTTGTACTATCCGGCCCCTATCTAGGTGTTTCTTATGGCGGGGCTTATCCAGATCGTAGATACCGCGTCCGGAATTTACCCCGGTTCACCCCGATTACCTCCTTCCTTTCAAGAATCGAACCACCCTTACCAGACTTCTTCTCAAGCCGATCTTCATGGTCCTCTAAATTTTTCTTCCACAGAATAAATCATTCAAGAAATCTTTTCAAGAATTTTTAAGAATTTTTAAGAAGATTATTACCTATTCTCTGAATGCATTAATTTAAAATACTCTGAACTATTACGAGAATTATAAGAAATAAAGAATTCGTCGGAATTAGTAGAATTCGCTTGATTAATCGAAATTCATGATTATCCGCGGCTAACTTACCTTTCGTTGGAGAGCTTACGGAGATCACTATTAACTGGCCCGGGATAAAGCGGGACTGGCCGGCCGGCCGGGTTCTTATCTGCACCGGCCGCCAGATAAATTTCGCTAGGGCCCGCGGATTAGGTTCGTGCGGATAGTGCATTCCGTTATCGGCGTCGTTGCAGCGCCGCGTCCGAACGCCACGCGTGTTCTCCGCCGCGTTACCTCGCCGGACACGCATTTGATCGCCGCTTCATGGGGGTCGCGTGATCGTTACCCTTTCAGTTCTACTCGCGTTCCCATTACGAAGAGTGCATTAAACAGTGATTCCAGTATTTTTTTATTCGAAACATTATTTCTTTTCTAACTATCGGTGGAAACTCATACAAAGTGCACGAAAATAGTTTCTCTCCACCGATAATTAGCAAAAAATAAACTATTCTCGTACACTTTGTATGAGTTTCGTCGGGAGTTCTTCTATAGAGGACCAGGGCTCAAACAATCGGAGCTGACGAACGGAAAGAAAAAGAGAGCGGCACGAGAATATAGCCAGAACTCTTTCACGCAGTTTTTCCCGCGCGTCGCGAGCATACCTGGTCCCCCGTCATTGAAATCATAACCGCCTCCACGGCGAGATTGGCATAAGGCAACTTGACCGAGCCGCTCCCTCATTGTCCCGGCCGCATTATAATACAATTTTCAGCAGTCGAGGCTGTCCCGGTGCTCGTGAAAAAGGGAATAACGAGAGGGAGTGAGTTTCACCATTACGCGTACAGAAAGGATGAAAGAGAGAAGGAGGGCAGGACTCGCGCGTACGCACGCCGCCGCCGCCGCCGACGACGACCACGCGTTTACGTATATACATACCTGTGTGCGCTCAGGGGTACAAAGTGAACCGGTGGCAGCGAGCACAATGCGCCGTATCAAACAAAAAGCTGCTGCGCGCACGGGACTTGTATAGAAGTGTGGGTGGGTTCGCGAGGTGTAGTATTACTCATTCAAATGATCCTCTCCAGAACTGGCTCGTTCTCGGTTGCTCTCTCCTCCGCGTTTCCCTCGTCCAGCAACAACCCCTCTCTCTCTCTCTCTCTCTCTCTCTCTCTCTTTCTCTCCCTCCGACCGTCGTTCCAGTCACGATGCTTTTAATCCGCGGCCAGGCATTCACATCTTCCTGCGCGCTCCGGTTAAATAAAGAGAGTCCCGGGCCTGTTGCATGCGCTAACGCGCGTCGGGTCCGCGCGACAGAGACGACAGATCGGTCCGCGCGCGTGCGAGAGACGCAGAGGGTGGACGCGGGGGGGAGGCTGGTTAACAACCCCCTTTCTGCCTAGATCCCGTTTCGAGAGCTTCCTCCCGCGCGTCCATTGTCCCGACAACTTTTACCCCCTTCGCCGCGGCCATTATTCGAGTCACATATCGGGGACACCGCGGTATTTACCAATGATTTTTGAGACTGCCTCTTACCCCGCGCGCGCTGTTTATTCAGACAGGCTGACGAGCTTTCATCCGCTGTTTCCGGGACGATCCCGTGCCTCCATTACTCGTGTTTTTAGGTTCGAAACAGGTCAAGTTATTAATTATTATAGACACTTGATTGAGTGGTTAGGAACATTGCTGTGCTGACAGTAATAGAGAAGTTTCGCTTTTTATTTTATTGAACTGCGATTTTAATCAGAATTTGGCCATTTTGAGAATCCAGTGAATCCCGCGTCCCGCCGGAGAGGATAAAAAGATATCCCGAGTCGAAAAAATAATTATGGTTTTGAACCTATTTATCCTACAGAAGGACATGGAGGTCGAAATCATATCTTGAGCATATAAGAGTAAATTTAACACTAATTTGAACTTATATCTAGTCGTTATGTCCGCTTATAAAGGATATAAATCTAAAATAGGGTTTATCAAATATAATTTAGTCCCTCATGTCTTACTTCAAGAGTTTAGGAAAAGATCCTGTAGGTTCATACTCATATTTATGAAACCTAACATATTGTCCTCAAAAGTCCATTGGTTGGCAACATTTGAGGACATATGCACTGAGAAGATACCTACGTTTTTTTGGCTCATATTGTAGATCAAGAATCTCTTTTACGTTCACCCAATTTAGGGCTAAATTATTATCATCTTTCTTTAACAATTTTTCTAAACAAATAACACAAACTTTCGCTTTGTTGCTGTATAAAAAAAATTCTATTGTATAGATTGTTTTAAAGCCATTTTTAAAATTCATAATAGAAAGTATAAGAATAAACAGAATAATTCATTTCAGATGCATATCAGATTCAAATGCACATAGTTTGTAAAATAATTTTATATAACACAGTAAATATTTCAGTGGATCCTAAAAAAAATCTTATAAACCCTTAAATAGACCTTTAGGTTCTCATTTCTTGGTTGGACAATTAAATTATAACTACTTTCGTGAACGTGAAGGTTCTTAAGGCCTAAAATATAATTTGAGATTTTTGTACAGACTTATAGGTTCTGATTAGAGTTATATCAAATATTAAGTTCTGAGAACTTCTAATTTTTAGACCTAATGNTTTCCGGGACGATCCCGTGCCTCCATTACTCGTGTTTTTAGGTTCGAAACGGGTCAAGTTATTAATTATTATAGACACTTGATCGAGTGGTTAGGAACAGCGTTGACGGTAATAGAGAAATTTCGCTTTTTATTTTATTGAACTGCGATTTTAATCAGAATTTAGCCATTTTGAGAATCGAGTCAATCCCGCGTCTTATCTAATATAAATATTAAATATAAATATTAATTAATCATAAATTATATCAAATTCTGAGATAACTCTACCACTTCTACTTTTTAGATCTAATAGACCTAAACTGGAGTACATTTAGGTTTAGAAGATTCAAATTATAGTTAAATTTTCGATTCGGGATCGTTCCTTTATTTGCGATTATTTTTCATCGACTTCCGTCACACGCAGCAGGGCTCCATTCACGTCTGTGTCTCCTACCAGTCGGACGTCACAACATCGCAACGTGCGCCTCGTGTACAAGCTCTTCGGCGCGTACCTTTCCATCACCCTTTTACGTCCGACTGTCCTACCACGAACAGCGACTTTAAAGCGATTTTCCGACGTACCGTTCCTAATTCTATTGTGGCGGATCGCTGGCTGCCCAGCCCGTCGCCGGCAAAGTGTTTCTTTACCCTCCTCGCTTCCACCCGCGCCGATTGTCGACGGTCCTGCTTCCAAGGACCCACGGTTCTCGTAGGTACGGGTTTTGTCGCCAAATCGCGGCCTTTCCACGGCTTTTGTCGAGCGGAAAATTCTCAGAAGGATCTCTCCGAAAGGGAAATGGGCCCTAGTCCGCCCCCGCTGCGCGTCCTTTTGTCAGAACTCATAGCAGGGTCCCCAGGGCCCGCTTTTTACCCACCTTAAGCCGCTCTGCTTCGGTCCCGGGGTCAGAGATTTTCGATCTTCGAAAGGATTTTCCAAGGATCCTTTTTCTCGGTATCTTTCGTTGAAAGGCGGAGGAATTAGAACAGGATTTGTTCCTGTTCTTCTTGACTTCAGGAATGCATTCCTCTGGTTAGGAGCCAGGCGAAATTATTTTACGTTGCATTTATTTAAAATGTAGATACAAGAATTTTGGGTCCCATTTATTTTTTGGTCGTAGAATTATTATACAGGTTATTTAATTATTATTGCGAATGTGTTTGCTTATTGTACGATTGTACTATTGTAAATGCTTTCGGAAAACAACAATAATCGCCGTGTGATAGGCAGAGATCTTCTCACGGTAGAGCGATCAGTGCGCGATGCGTGGAGGGAAATCGATTTCTGGCCCCCGATTTCGTGGCACAGCCGGATTATCCGGCGTTCACGATCGCTGTGTACAGGGTGGTCCATTGTCGGACGGAAATTACGGAAACGCAAATTGGCCGGNCTAATAGACCTAAACTGGAGTACATTTAGGTTTAGAAGATTCAAATTATAGTTAAATTTTCGATTCGGGATCGTTCCTTTATTTGCGATTATTTTTCGTCGACTTCCGTCACACGCAGCAGGGCTCCATTCACGTCTGTGTCTCCTACCAGTCGGACGTCACAACATCGCAACGTGCGCCTCGTGTACAAGCTCTTCGGCGTGTACCTTTCCATCACCCTTTTACGTCCGACTGTCCTACCACGAACAGCGACTTTAAAGCGATTTTCCGACGTACCGTTCCTAATTCTATTGTGGCGGATCGCTGGCTGCCCAGCCCGTCGCCGGCAAAGTGTTTCTTTACCCTCCTCGCTTCCACCCGCGCCGATTGTCGACGGTCCTGCTTCCAAGGACCCACGGTTCTCGTAGGTACGGGTTTTGTCGCCAAATCGCGGCCTTTCCACGGCTTTTGTCGAGCGGAAAATTCTCAGAAGGATCTCTCCGAAAGGGAAATGGGCCCTAGTCCGCCCCCGCTGCGCGTCCTTTTGTCAGAACTCATAGCAGGGTCCCCAGGGCCCGCTTTTTACCCACCTTAAGCCGCTCTGCTTCGGTCCCGGGGTCAGAGATTTTCGATCTTCGAAAGGATTTTCCAAGGATCCTTTTTCTCGGTATCTTTCGTTGAAAGGCGGAGGAATTAGAACAGGATTTGTTCCTGTTCTTCTTGACTTCAGGAATGCATTCCTCTGGTTAGGAGCCAGGCGAAATTATTTTACGTTGCATTTATTTAAAATGTAGATACAAGAATTTTGGGTCCCATTTATTTTTTGGTCGTAGAATTATTATACAGGTTATTTAATTATTATTGCGAATGTGTTTGCTTATTGTACGATTGTACTATTGTAAATGCTTTCGGAAAACAACAATAATCGCCGTGTGATAGGCAGAGATCTTCTCACGGTAGAGCGATCAGTGCGCGATGCGTGGAGGGAAATCGATTTCTGGCCCCCGATTTCGTGGCACAGCCGGATTATCCGGCGTTCACGATCGCTGTGTACAGGGTGGTCCATTGTCGGACGGAAATTACGGAAACGCAAATTGGCCGGTGTGACTGTGACGGGCGCAGACGTAGGCCACGTGCTGCCACGTCGCCTCGCCTCGCCTCGCGTTCCATCGTCAACGTTGCGGTTCTGTAATCAGTAATGCCGGCGTCGGCCGCTTTGAAAGGGGTTCGACCGAGATCGGGGCGGATTTCTAAGCCGTAAGCTGGGCTATTGAAACGATCATAGCCCCATAGGTCGTGTTTCCAGGCCCGTGCATTTCGGCAATTACGTGTTAACGATGCACGCCCCCCGCACCTTCGCAAACACAAAATTACCCCTATTTCTGACCATTTCTCTCAATAATTTTTCTCCTTAAATTTAAATAAATTACGTTCGATTGTGTAAGAATTAATTTGCAAGATTTTCAATGATTTTAATTACAATATATAATTTTTTTATATATTCCTGTGTTTATTTTCTGTAAATGTACGAAATAATTATTTATTGCAATATTAGATCATGATACTCGCGGTGTAGAGTTTCAAATTTGAGAAATAATTATTTATTGCAATATTAGATCATGATACTCGCGGTGTAGAATTTCAAATTTGAGAAAAGCGTCAATAAGCTGTTATTGCTATCATCGAGCGTGTACACAGTGGCTGTTTGCAAAAGTCAGCGAGAGACAAACAACAGCGGGGTGGGACTACGTGCGTCGCGAGCGTTTCTGTCACACGGGGTGACACGCAGCATTGTCGTCGCCCCCTTCTCAGCTCCTTTTTTTTCCAGCCCCTCGCGCCTTGCTCTAAGGGCCACCCCTGGTGTTTGCGGAGCCACCCGTAACCGTGCACCGCCGATCGCATTAGCCCACGCAGCTATGAATTTGAGAATGCCCCGTAATCGTTATTACGCCGTTGCGGTGGCATCGCGTCGTGTACTCACGACTCGATACCGCAAACACGTTGACGACGTCTTCCGGTTCGATTCCCTCCTTACACAACGGGCTCTAATCATTTTAAATCGAGGAAGCGAAGACTGTAGAATTTAATCACTTAATTATTCAAATTCTCGGTAATAGAATTGATGCTAACAAAATTGTTAACACTTCCTTCATATCTAAATAGTAGTCGTATATAAATCACTGAATGGAACAAGTTAATTGCCTCCTAAATAGATACGTTATCTATTAATTCTTTCCAATAGGAACTCAGGCTACTCATTTATTATCTAACAAAGTACATAAACTATATACTGGGTTTTTACGACTCAAACACTGCTTAGCATGAAGTGTGCGGGAAATTACGTGACTCACGCAATTCCTAATCATTTAATTGCCGAATGGCTCCACGATTTTTGCCCGATGACTCGCCAAGAATTGATTGACCACGTGATGCGTTCGAAATCGGTTCACGCCCGATATATCGCGAGTATCAGCTGCCTAAGCGTGTGTGATGCCACGGCGAGATTTTCGCAAACCTAACCGTGACCGATAAGCGGGGAAAGTCAGAGATACCGTAAGCCTGGCCTGCCGATATCTAATCGGCGTCTGGGTAATCCGTGAGACTCGCCAAATCCGCGATAGATAAATTGAACCGGCGATCAAAGTCGTGCTACGATTCATTTGAATTTGCCGATTGAAACTACTGATTTAGATTTATTTGCATAATTGTTGAGCTGATCCTATTAACTTAGTTGTCTGTTTAATTGAACGATTATTGATTATATTCAAGAATCCGCTGATAAGAAATACATTATTCATATATCAAGTAAAGGAGACATATTCACGCACTTTTTTAACGATCTGCTTTGAATGATCGTTCTCACTGATTCGTAGAATATCGAGTAGAGAAATAGTTAGGATTCTTTTTTTTTGTTCTTTCATAACGAAATTGTGAAGAAAGGCTGTGATTCTCGCGTCAGAGGCGCGTAACTCGCGTTTCCGCGAGACGATACGATCGATACGTAACAGCCGTTCGAGATCGATGACTCGACAACGTTCCGGGCGGAGAGTGGCTATCACGGCCAGGCTGATTAATTCCGCAGATAATCGATCGAAATAGACGCGTATTCGAATCGAATCGAATCGAGCCGAATCGAATCCATCCCGGCGATCAGCGGCCGATTGTTTTCACGCTGACGCGTAGCCTGCAATCCGTTATCTTCGCGACTCTTCCTGGTTCGATTGCAACAGATATCGCGCCGGTTTCGATTTTTCTGGATTCGAACTTTTTTTTCTTTATGGATAGCCTGCGCCGGTGTTTTGATCGCAGATGTTATCTGCATCGTTGCCCTACCCGCAACGCCCATCGTACCTCTTTTTTTATTTCGTGCCATTTGTTTCTTTTACAATGATTCCAAAGAAGCCACAAACTGCTCGTTACTTCGCTCTATTTCATATTTTGAAAAAAAGTTGTATATTTCAATATTTTACATTCGAAGATTTTAGGACTGAACTCGCGACGCTATTTTAGGTGATAGGGGTTTGTTTGAAGTGGCTTTGGGGGTTGGAAGGGAATCCAGGCCGAGAGCGGAGCCGAGCCGAGCGGAGCGTAGGAGCTGATTCAATCATGATAATTCCTCGAATGAAATTTACCGCCGACCATCACGCACGTAGCGGCGGTAGAGTAGCGCAGCAACGGGCTAGCCCGGTGCTCTCGGAGGGTGTTCGGGTAATCGGGGGATGGTCGGCCACCCCCCGAGCGCGGCGCCGCTCCGCCAATCTAATAATACCAATTGACTCGAGCGGCCGGCGAATGCTCGATTTGCGGTCGTCCCTCGTCTTCTTCGCGGTCTACGCTCTTATCCTGTTAGCTCGCTGGTGCTCGAAAACGTGGGCCCCGACGAATTTCCGGCCGCGAGTCGAGTGCCACTTCCACGTTGGGGTTTCATTCGATTTGAATGCGTTCTTCGGGAAAATTCGATTTGCACCGGCGCGAACGGCTGCGAAGATTGGTCAAACGCGGGGGGATATCGGATTTGCAATATTACCGTCAGTCTCCTGAGCGTAAAACTGTATGAACAATTAAATCTATGATTTTCAAATATAACTTAGAAACCATATACCAAAGACTTAACGATAAACATCGATATTTCTCAAGAATTTGAATTCTCCAAGCAAAGATTAACCAGAATTCATCGTCCTGGTGCCAATGTTCGCGTATTAAAATAATTTGGACTGCAGATAGCGGTGTTCAATTTGATTAAAAAGAAGATGGAGGCCCCCTTAATAAATAAACTTAGGAACTACATACCACAGACTTAACGACAAACATCGATATTTCTCAAGAATTTGTATTCTCCAAGCAAAAATTAACCAGAATTCATCGTCCTGGTGCCAATCGCGTATTAAAATAATTTGGACTGCAGATAGCGGTGTTCAATTTGATTAAAAAGAAGATGGAGGCCCCCTTAATAAATAAACTTAGGAACTATATACCACAGGCTTAACGACAAACATCGATATTTCTCAAGAATTTGAATTCTCCAAGCAAAGATTAACCAGAATTCATCGTCCTGGTGGCAATGTTCGCGTATTAAAATAATTTGGACTGCAGATAGCGGTGTTCAATTTGATTAAAAAGAAGATGGAGGTCCCCTTTCGGGCCGGGTTCCCCCGTTTATGCACCCTCGTCGCGTTCTCGACATGTTGCGCGCATTGTCGCTAGTCAAATGCATAACAGGGCGCGGTGTAAAGGCGGCACGCATGGATGGTCCAGGTCCCAGGGAATGCCAGATGGGTGACTGATGCGACCAGCAACCCCGCGTCAATGTGAAACGACGCGACGAGTCGAGTGACAGGGCAGACCGGCCGGGACCGGAGAGACCGGGGGTCAAATCGACACGATATTACATTTCCTGCCGATTTATTCGAGACTAACGAAGTACAACCCCCTCGTGCTAGGCGCGTTTGCTTTCACCGCCACTCATTGTCAAATATATTCGGTGATCGTCTTCCAATTAAATAGCAATCCGTCGATGACGGGATTAAAGCATATTTAATATTCAGTCAGACAAGATTTGATTTGATGAATTTAGAAATTGAAACAATTTTATTTATAGAATTCTAGGAGAAATCTAAAGTACGGAAAGCTTGGATTTAAGGCTTTCACGGCTATTGTTTATTCTGATAGCATTCATTTTCCGGATTGAAACCGTGTATTTCGACAATTGATATGCCTACGTAAAGCTTGTTCTTAAAGTTCGTAAATTTCTATTCTCTAAATGCAAACCGCACGATGCAACGTGAGCGGCACTCAAGCGGTTACGTTCAATCAGCGCACTATACATATACACGCGCAACAATGTCAGAGAGGGTAGCTTTCCTTTCCACGCTCGGTTCCGCGGTTCGTTTCACGGCGGCGGCGTCGTCGTCGTCGGTTCCCGACGACTCCCTTCGAGTGTCCGCAGCTGTCACGGAAAAGTCGGTTGCCCCGCGCCGGTAAACATTCCTTTTTTCCGGGGGACTCCGTCCCATTGTTCGCGCCGGTGGATCGCGAAGCCACCAGAAGAAACGATTCCGTTCTGGTCCACGTACGATCTCTCATCCCTCGACACAGAGAGACAGAGACAGAAGAGAGATAAAAAAAAAAATAGAAACCAGTCCTCCCCTCGTCCGACGTTACATTCGACGAGGTAACACCTTCGATGTACACAAGCGAGGGTTGGGACCAGTGGGAGAGCGGAGCCACCCTTCTTTGCACGAGGGCAGGTCTGCACGATTCGGTATAGATCCCTGGCTACGGTTACCTAGTATGTACCCACCGTTCCTGCGGTGCCCCTGGCGCGGTACGCGAATAATGACGTAACAATGGCTGCCGTGAGCACACTGCAAAAACAGCGGCCATTGTGAGCCGACGAGAGCGAACGCGGAACGTACGTACGTAAACCGGATCCGATCTCTCTCTCTCTCTCTCTTCGCCTCTCTTCGCTCTCCAGCCGCGTGTAATGTGATTACACGAGCGTGTAGCGAGCGCGGCTCGGTGCTTCAGGCGATTGACAGTCA
>SMSR01014969.1:29195-63972 GCA_019453355.1 Ceratina japonica | reverse complement strand
ATCTGAATGTAACGAACGCTTTTGGAGGAGGAGGTACTAAGGTAGCATTCAAATGTTTTGTAGGAAACGCTGGTGTCGCGATAATGGGTGAAAAAACGTTCAATCTCACGTGGAACAATCACTTAGCCAATCTCTCCGGATTGTTCGAAGGACTGTATAAAAGCGGTTCTTTGACTGACACAACGTTGGCCTGTCAGGGAGGAATGCTGAGGGCGCACAGATTGGTCCTGGCAGCGTGTAGCCCTTACTTCGAAAGAGTCTTCAAAGAACACTTCGGAGAACAGCCCATACTTATTTTAAAGGGTACCGATCAAATTTTTCACGTCCAATTTTCAATTCATAAAATGGATTTTGAATTTCTTCTCGCGGTTAAATTTAGAACGATTTTAAATGAAAGTAAAGCGAGTCGAATTTATTATCTGTTACTACACGTGTACGACGACCACAACAGGTGTGGCGGTGGAAGAAATGGAATGCCTGCTGGACTTCATGTATCGCGGGTCGATCGACGTCGCGGAAGAGCATTTGCCTTCTTTGATCAAAACCGCGACGGATCTAGAGATTCGCGGCCTGTCCGGCGATCAAAGGAACCAGGAGAACAGCAGAATTCCGTACACGAGGGTCGAGACGCGGATGCAACGGTGCCATATAGAGGCGAGAGTTCACACGACGGAGTACATGAAGGAACCGTCCGTGATCCCTTTCCTGCCTAAACAGTCTTCCGTCGAGTCGATGGAGGATCACATCAAGGTGGAGGAGATCGAGGGCGAGGACGATCCGATGGTGATCGACGGACACGAGGACGCGTTCGACGAACCCCTCAGATTGCCCGAAACGCAAATCGTAAGTCTACCAATCTTCATTTTCTTTTTTATTACCTTCGATGCGATTTCCAGTTCGGTCAGGATTAAAAATAAAGGGAGCAGCTTCATTGGGTCTCCTTGATTATAATTATTAGAGGCACGGAAAGTTTCTTGGTTCGGCTGCACCGTAATCGAAAAGTGCATTCAAATTAAAAGAAAGTTTGTTTGATACATTCCTACCGCGGACGGTGGACTAATGAAGTTTGCGCAACAACTTCCGAACCCCTTTGATATAAATTGCCTATATACATTTTCAACGTTATCGATCCTTTCCCCATCGGCCGCTGTCTATTCAACGTTTAACACATCCTGAAAGTTTCCTGACCGAATCTTTATTCATTTTACATTTTCATAATACATCGAGACAAATTCGACGATCATTTAATTATTTTATGAATCCCTGTCGCTATGATTGAATTGCAATTATGTAAGGACGATGCGAGCGGAATAAAATGGAATAATTTCTTGTTCTCCACCAGAGGCGCATGCCACCGCCAATGTACAAACGGGAAACGCGATTCAAAGGACAGAAAAGGGTGTCTGTCGGTCGTTCGACGCGCAACAGCGACATCCTGGAGTTCCGAGCGAAGGAACGGAAGGAGGACTCCACCAGAGAAAGCTACGAGGGTTCGCCTAACGCGATTAAATCTGAACCAAACTTTAATAACGGATCCACAGATCCCATGGTACCGGACATACAGATGAACGACGACGACTTACAAGAACGAGATGCGAGTCTGGTACGAAAAGCTGACGATTGGCAATTAACATTTCATTCAAAAATTCTTTCACGCTATCGGCCTGCGACGATATTAAGAGACCGAACGAACCGATTGCCTTGCCGCCCGATATTAATACATTCGACGTTCCATAAATAATATAATACACTTTTGTATTCAATTAATTCGACGAATATTCGATTAATCAAACGCATACATTTCCAAACGATAACCATTTTATTAACCAAACGTTCTTGTAAGCCCGGATCCGCGGTCGTCGCAGCTAATTACACTTGCATGCCACCGCTTTTTCGATTACAGAATTCCTCGAGGAGCATCGAAGAGAATGCGAGGTTGACGATCAGGAAGAAGGTGGACACCT
Organism: Ceratina japonica; assembly: GCA_019453355.1. NCBI lineage: Eukaryota > Metazoa > Arthropoda > Insecta > Hymenoptera > Apidae > Ceratina > Ceratina japonica. The sequence continues at coordinate 62,008 of SMSR01014969.1, read as the reverse complement.
CGACGAGAAAAAGTACGACCGAGGGGAAAGTGGCCAGGCCCATATTGGCCAGGTCCGAGAAGGCCCAGTACAAACCCTTCTCGTGCGACCTGTGTACGCTGGCGTTCACCAGGGCTTCTCATTTGGCCAGACACAGAAGGGTCCACACCGGGGAACGACCGTTCGCTTGCAGTATCTGTCCGCGAATGTTCGCTAGACAGGATAAATTGAAACAGCACGTGGATTCACATTTACAGTGGCCGAAGAGGAAGAACAGTTTGTCGAGCCCCAGCTGCGTGTCGACACCGCAGGTACCGGGCAAAGGGAAAAGAGGCAGACCGAGGAAAGTGAGTAAACTTCTAACATTCGATTAATAATGTATATTGAAATACTTAGTATGACACGATGCGAAAAAATGTCTTCTACAGGTGAATATAGAACAGTCGGCCATGGAAGAAATACTGAAGTTCGGGGAGTTCAGTTCTCTGTTAAATAAATCTCACTCGGTGAACTCTGGAGAGAAGGTCGAGGAGCTTTCCGAGAGCGAGAAGAAGACGACGGAACAGGAAGAAGAAGTGATGGAGGAGGGTAACGAGGACAAGGAGAAGGACAAGGATCAGGACAATGATCAGGACAATGATCAGGACAATTACGGGTGTCAGGTCGAAAACGGTCAGGACATTAATTAAATTCTCTTCCAACATAAATAATATTTTTCTACGGGCATGGAATCGCGTAGTTCGAGCTTCCTCGATCAACGAACCAGGTACTTTTGTCGACTTCTTTTTCGAGCAAGAAGAGGCGTACGTCGGCTCGTCTTCGGCTGCTAATTAGTTGAGCAAGCTTTAAGTGCAATAACCATTAATTTCGATGCTTACCCAAAGATCGCTATCGTTTGATGCTAGCAAATTGAATTAGTTAAATGTTACGTTTCGTGTTTGCGTAAATGAGATGAATGCACAACGGCGCGCGCCAATAAGGAGACGGTTTCACGAAGAACACCGCGAATTAGCTGTCCTCGGTTGATTTGAAACGCTCGCGTCAGAGCGGTTATTCGATTGTTGTGAAAATATTGTTACTCTTAATTTATTTCGGTTTCGTATTATTACGTAACTCTAGCGAAGGTAATTCACGTGTGTATGAGAATTGATAAACGGGTCGATACGAGCTCTGAATATTTGTTGCTTCACCAGTCGGACGGATATGCGTGGCACGTCGTTGAATCTGTGGTTCGGAACAAAAATTGGGGCACAATTTATTAACCGATATACGAACGAGCGTGTATACAGTATACAATCATACGTACTTACGTATATTACTAACAATAAGATTCCTCGTTTCTTTTCTACAATAGTTTTACCGTTTTTTATACAATTTCCTCGTTCCTAGGACGAGGCGTCTCTCCTCTGTCGCAGACGCAAGTCGATAAAAATGAAGAACTGTACCAAATTTTATCTCAAGGCTATTTATTTATTTATTAAGACTCGTATATTTGTCGTCGTAGATTAAATAAAAATATGTGAGAAAATCGACTCGTTCTCGAGAGAGTACCTGAGGCACCCGGCATTAGGGTGGATACAGGCCATGTAAGAATCTAATAAACAATCCTTATCTCCCGTTCTTCGAGATGCTCGTCTAGATGTAAAATGTAAATCGATTTTCTACGACGAATCGTTCGTAGCGAGTACGCGATATTTCTACCGTACGATAAGATTAGGGGAAGGAAACGTTGGGAACTCGACCAAATTACTTAAGCTTAGAAGACTGTGGTATGGTTCGCATTGCGAGATTTAACTGTGTTCACTTTTCACACTTATACGGTCATTCGCCTAAACTGCCTAGAGAAACAGATAACGATAGCTACGTTCATTACATTTCGTTATCAAAACTTTGTTTTGTCTAATTAGATTAGACGGAGTCACGTAAATTATGTGCGCCCGCGTGGTTTCGAGGCCTAACGAGAATCCACACTCGATCGTTTCTAAGATTTTCCTGTCCGCGAAATCTATACGTAATTTCATTTCTAATCGGATGGATCGTCGTGCACAGTTAAATGCATACGATGATGCAAACTATGCCTAGCGTAAACGAGGCTCGACGATTCTCAAAGTTGAAAAAATAAATGAAACTCCAATTATTTTGTTATACAGACAAACATACATACGTCAAGTACAAATGTCCAAATATTAGAGTATACGTGTGCGTAAGTGTGCGTGCTGTGCTGTAATCGAAAAGGTACAGAAGAGAACACAGAACAGCACTCATTAAACTATTAAATATTGAACGGTTAATTGTGCGCGTTTCAATCTTTTCTTTATTCGAAACAAATATGTACTCTTTTGTTTTCCAATTGAGAATGCTGTTTCACTTGCGATTTCGTTTTCTCTTTATTATCATTTATCGAATAATGTTTCGGCGGAAGTTTAATTTTGTTTCGATTCTGGAGCGGCGTGAAATAATTGCGAACTACACCCTTAACGGTGTAATTCATTTCTGTAACGTCGGCTGTTGTTGTTGTTGTACGAATGCGCGTTTTGTTTGATTGAGTCTTGTTGCTGGACCTGTTGCAATGTTAAACGCCTCCCGCCCTTGTATTCTTTTTATTACACGGCGATGTGCAATGAATTATTTCAGCGAATCGTGATTTGGTCCGCGAGTGAACTTGGTGCAATTCTAGAGCGTCCAGAAGGTCGTACACGCGAATCTTCATATCTTACAGTGTATATTATGTAGCAGGTGTAAATAAATTCTAAAGCCAAACATCTGCGTTTCTCATTCGTACCAATTCCAAGACGAGTAACTGATAATAATATAGGATTGTCCAAAATAGAGTATACATATAATAGTAGATTAGAAATAAATGAAAATGATAAGAAACAAACATGGCGTTCGACAGATATTCTCATTCAGCATCCTAAAGGTACTTTTGGACAACCTTTTATAATAAAATAACAGCATACGAAGATCAGGTATGGGCATTAAAAAATGACGGTACCTCGCCCCGTTCTCGTTTGTCGCAATTATCATTATATTCTCGGACATACAATATATTTTTACAAATATGGTTTTTGTCTTCTTGTTCGCATATACACAGACTTTTCAAGGGTCAGGTGGGAAGATTTAGCATGATCATATAGTATACTTTCTCTTCGTTACGATTTGCAATTTATGTAACTGCCGAACTGCGTGCTAACGTCAATATGATCCCTAGCTCTGTCTCTCTGCGTTTTCGTTCTTTCCACGGCTTTAAGTACCTATCGTTAATTGCCCTGCGTCAACGCTACTATACCTTAAGCTACTTCCTCTCGATGAGTTTGTCAAAAGAAAGATTGACAACGGTACCAGATCCGACCAGAAAACAGTATCGTTCACTTATTGTTAGACTCGTAGTCAGAGTTGCTGGGAAAAAGGGCCTACCGTCCCCTTCCACTACCAAATTGGCTTAATAATTCCCCTCTGGCATTCGTCAGATCGAGCCAATTGCTGGTGGAAGGAGACGGTAGGGCCATTTTTCCGGCATCCCTGCTCGTAATAGACGCTTCTCTTCTTAAGGTCCGATCGGCTGTATATCGATACTTCTTAGATGGATCGAAATTCGTCGAGAGGAAGTAAGGAAACATAATTAGCGTGTTATGTCACGGCATCGATAAAAACGTNTCCCTGCCGATCGGCTGTATATCGATATTTCTTAGATGGATCGAAATTCGTCGAGAGGCAGTAAGGAAACATAATTAGCGTGTTATGTCACGGCATCGATAAAAACGTCTTTAGTTACAAGTTACTTACTTATGTTTACATGTTTTACGCGTGCCACGGGCAAGCAGACATACATGTTGAACAGCGGTGATACGATACGATAGATATCTTACGGTTAGACACAAACAGCGGTATTTTTCTCCTTGGCTGTCGACCGGTCGACTGTACAACGTAACGGTTACGGTATTATCCTTGTTATCACCAAACGAAAATGGTAAACCGTTCGAGAAAGCATGGAATTTAACGATTTCCCGTTCCGTCAATTATTATTTTTGTTTATTCATGTATAGGTACTTGTTTGTATAAGCTCGACAGGCTCGTGCGAATAACGTTGCAGTTGAACGTTGCAACCTTTTCAACATGCCCAAAATTCTTCTAACGACCCATCCCTATGCGCGGCGATCGCTCAACGCCGTCAAACGATAGCGCTAAGAATTGCTTCCGATTCGATCTTCTGAATGCATCTCATGCAGGACGTCGAACGCAATTAACCCTTTGGGTACGTTTGACGAGTGAGACTCGTCGTCGTCTTCAAATAATTCAGTACTCAAAGGGTTAAAAGACGTCGTAACTGCCGCGCATAGGAAACTCTAAAAAAGGACTTTGTGTTCCGTTAATCCCAAGTGAGTATACGTACACCTAATTAGTTAACGAAAAACAATCGGTTCGATAATTACTACGAATATTGCGAGCTGCTTGTGTTACTATCAACGAGAACGTACTCTTAAATTTTATCTTATTGTCGTATAAAATGCGTATATCATTTTTGACGTACCTCGCAAGTGAATTTTACCCCCGATCATAATTAATAAAACGCTTAACGTGCTCGATACTTATCGATACTTTGTGCGATACAACGATTTTATTTTACTTAGTATTTTTTGTTCACTTTAATAATCTGTATTTACTTTCAACTATCATATGCCCCTCTCGCCGCCGCCGCCGCCGCCGCCGCGCCGTCCCTCGCGGTTTTTTACGTCTAATAGGATATTCTCGTCGCGAGGCAACTCGATTTATTATTCGCACAGTCTGTTTCGTGTAATTGTGCACAGTAAATTGAATTATACCCACAAACAAAACGTGTGTATTGCAGATTTTTTTTTTTATACAAATAATTGCGTTTCGTTTTTCATTATAAAAGACAAGTCCTCCGGCTAATTCGAGATGTGCGCTATTCTCGTCTGATTACTTCCCGATTTCCCCTTTTCGTACACTTTTATTTCCATTCACGCGCACACGCATACATAATAATCACGAACATGTGTGTACGTGTGTGTCTGTGTGTTGTGTGTATTATATTGTCGATACGTCGACGGGAATGATCGATAATATCAATTGCGGATTTTTCGAAATTTAACGTCTAATCGATATTGCTGTGAAACAACGTAACGTCAATTTTACAACTGAACAACGTGTCCAATCCGTCTTGAATTTTGTAACCTTTGGTACGTTCGTTTTCGCGTTTAACGTGATCGAAATATTACTTAATAGAACAGAAATGTCTATACTCGTGTGAAGATTTGATTGCCAATCGGTTGTACCAAAGCGAGTGAACATTTTTCTTATGTGTATGCACCTATACCTTGCAATTAGCTATTACGTACGTATAATTATTTAGAGATTTATATCAACGTTGTTAGATAGTGTTACTATTTGTTAAAGGGAACAATTGATAATTTCGATTTTTTTCTTTACTCGGTATGTATTGTGATATGATTGCATTTATTGACACAAAGTCATACGCGATTCACGCATACCCAGGTAACGATGTCGAAAATTACGATTAGCTAAACCTAAACACTCGTGAACGAAACGGATCGTTGTCGAAAATAATTTAGAAATAAGTATAGTGATCATAGGAAAATTGTGTCGTCGTCCTGACTAGAGGATCGACGCGAAACGTACTCCGACTCGTTAAACATTTCTATCCAATTCTTTCTCCCCTCCGTTATCGAATACTTTTTCCTCTATAAAATCATTCGTTCGGGTAAGTTCTACGAAACACAATCGTCGATCAACTAAGTCGGTAATTACGTGAGCTGTGTGTACGGGTAAACCTACATAACTTACAATTCTGTCAACATGAATCACAAAGGTGATCGGTTTCTGCGGCAAGAAATACGATTCTCGCTCTACTACTTCACAGATGGCTCAGGGTAGTTTTTTTTTGTTTCCTTTTACCTAGATTTATTATATCACCACGGACCAGGTATACGAGTAAACCTGTCGACCATTGTATTTTCCTCTCCCCTGTCCCGTTACCGTTTCTGTCCCACTCGACACTTACAACGCAACGATATATCCCCTTTGTTCTCCGACGCGTGTAACTCCGGCAAAGCTGAAGTTTGATCGAGTACTATTCACGAACGCGAACGTCTTTTATTTTTCGATGCCGGTAGGTCGGTCGAACGGGATACGCAGGAGTCCACGGGTCGAGAGGTCTGCTCGTGTATTTCGCCAGTGATATCGCTATACGCTCGCGATCGTTCGCAGGTAATCACATTGAAACAACGAACGTTTCGTTACGTTCCAAGCGGTAACGAAATCGATAACAAAAGTATTGCGTAACCATCGTCATCGATTTTAATTAATCCAGCGACAGTACACTGGGGAACATCGCACTACCTTTTCCTTCGAGTCTTCGATTCCGCGTTTATTCGTCGACCTCGCTTTTACCAATATTTCGACTAGCACGCGCGTACTCTTAGTTTTGAGTATAATAAAAAATGCAATGTGTTTGGACTTGAATAATTGAGATCACAGGGTATATGCGATGCCATTGTCGTCGCTGGGTTAACGTGTTCGTTTTCGTAAAACGAGGTAGTGTCGTTTGGCGGTGGCAAGAATAATTTACAATAAAGCTAACGAGGATGAGACACCGGTCACCGCGAACGAACGACACTATTCCGCGCTCGTTTTACGGACAACTTCGCGTAGCGTACTAATTGTAAGTACCTTATTTTATCGATTACGCAGTTCCTTGAACGATGCGAACGATGAACGCGGTTGCATCCGTTAAATAGATACCACTCGACCGTGTCGGCTTCCTTCCGCGTTCCTTGGCCACAAATTTCGTCATTCGTATTTGTCACAACCATACCTAAGGACAATAATCGTATCGACGTTTTAATTCATAAATTAAAATGCAGATCGATAATATTTCATCATTAATAAAATCGTGAGGGATTTCTAGTCTACAAAATAAATGATTGCGACATACCTCGTCGCTGTTTAGCACTAGTCAGACCTCTGCACTCGCTCCAGCTTTTTCTTCCTGTTTCTTTTCTTCCTTTTCCTTCTCGCACTCTTCCTGCTTCTCCTTCTCGTTCTCCTTATCAGCTTCCTTTTCCTTCTCCTTCTCCTTCTCTTTCTCCTTCTCCTTCTCCCTTTCTTTCTCCTTCTCCTTTTCCTTTTCTTTTTCCTTTTGCTTTTCTTTCTCCCGTTCCTTCTCCCGTTCTCTCTCTCGTTCCGCTTTCCGTTCCCGAAATATTTCCATCCTGCGCACACGGCGCAGACTTCCGGAAGGAAACGTGGAATCTTCGACCGCGGCAGCCGCGGCCGCGCTCGCCCCTCGCTCCACTGCCGTCTGCTCAATAATTTACTTTACTGTATTTTTCAATATGTTCTCGTTCCCATCCTTCGCCATTGCAAACTATCCGCGTACGCTATACCGCTCCAAGTTCGAAATTACACGCCGGGGGATCGAACGGAAAGATCTTTTATCGAAAATCCGAAGTTTTCCAGATTTAAATGCAGACTTTCGATCATAAACCGAGTCGATAATTATTTAATCATCGAACGAAATCGTGAGAAAAAGCAAGTTGGACGACGTTAGGATGAAATCTGTTTTAGAGCAATAGCGTACCGGTACCAAAAAGATCGCGAATGGGTCGCGTTAGATACATACTTTCAATATAAAGCTGGCGGTCGAGCTCTTGGCGATGGGACTCTGAGTCGAGGACGGATGATTGTGCCCGTGCCCGTGAGTAGTGAAATAACCACCTGCTTTCGGTTTTATATGACGATTGTACATCTCCATGTGCACGATCTTCATGAACTCGATCTGCGCTGCCAACTTCTGGATCTCTTCCTGTACAGACAGATCGTGCCGTTCTATTATTTATCGCCATTAAATCGATAGAATGGTTTTATAGAAAAATCGAACCTTCAATTCCTCGTTTTCTTGATGCAGATCCGTCGTTTCCTCAGACACCAGACCGATTCCGTTCAAGGAGAAGCTCGCCGTGACACCGCGAGCCCTCGCGCGGCTGTCCCACTGGTCTCCCTGACCTCGCAAAACTCGAATCACCTGTTAAACACATCGTTTATCAAGGACTTCAAGAGAATTCATTTCGTTTTATATAGCGAACGTAATTTTGATTACTGTTTAAATTTAAGTGGAAGAGATTTGTTACCTTGGGGCCGAACACAAGGAATACAGTGACGGAAGTGGACAATTGCGTACGTAGAAAGCCCAACAGATACTTGATGTCCGGACCGGCGTGAGGGAAAATGAAAAGACTGCGAGGGAGAAATTACAGTTTAAAATACTTTTAGTTATAATAGCGGGGGATAATATTATCGGGTTGGCAAGAAAGTAATTTCAGATTTTATAATGCTACGTATTTACAAAAACCGAAATTACTTTCTTGCTAATCTAATATAATAATAAGGAAGATATCGTACTGAATGGCGATCATGGTGATATTCACAGCTGCTATATTGTAAATAGCGTAGCTTATTAATCGGGCCTCGTTGAAGAGGCTCTCCGCGTTGCGAACGTTGTAACAGACTTTAATGCCCCATGCGAGGAATAGAATTTCTCCTAAAACAAGAAGATCACGTTCGTCTTTCGATCATTACAATCGATCGCATTTAAATCGTTATATTTTAATCGTTGTGATCATTATAATCGTTATATTATTGTTAAATACCGATGGCTAAACTATGGTCCCACCAGTTGAACGAGCATTGGTAGAATTTCAGACCATAATTATCGGCTATCACTTCGGCGTAAGGTGGCGCGCTTAGGGTCCACGTGCCGAGATAAATTAGCATCACTAACAAGATCGGGACCATCCATTGTAACAGTTGCTTGTCCGTGAGCTTCACCTTGTGCGCGCTTTTTACTCGGTACGTGAGAGAGACTCTAAAAATTGCATAAAAATGAACGAGATGAAACGACGTCTGTTTTGTCGACGTCGAACGCTCGACGTACGATAAAACGAGATTGCCGGTATTATATTTACCGCCAGGTTTTCATCAACAACGCGGTGTACGAAATGCAGAAGCCGAGATGCCTCGTCCATTTCGTGGCGATGCAGGAGTACATGTCCAGGACCGGAAATATAGCAGCCATCTAAATGCGGACGTGTCCGTGTCGTTAGCTCCGTGTAAAGCCGCGAAGACAGTCGTAAAAGAAGAGTGAGTGGATACGTACTTCGAGGTACATGATGGCACAACCCGAAAGCGTAATAGACAGAAATATCGGCGAGGCAACCTTGAACACTTTCAGCTTACGGTGTTGATACATATAGGCCACCAGGATTATGGTACCGAACACACAAAAAATGGAAAACGACAGGAGCGAGATTCTGAAATCATTTCACAGACCTCCCACTCGTAACTCCAGAGACGTCACCAAGCATACATCAAATTCACTATACATATAACTTAACTTCTAATATTTTATGTGATGTACATATAATGATTATGGGATGACGATTCTATATTAATTAATTAGAAATATAATCCCATGAACATCAACAATTCCGTTTAGGTAAACAGAAATATGAAAGTGCGATAAATGCAGAATGTGCAATAAAAATACCGGAAGGGCCAGTTGTAGGTAGCTAGACAGGGTTCGGGCCCTTTGCACTTGGCACATCCCGGCGCGCAGCGTAAGCATCGGAACACCTTCTCGTACGAGTCACTTATGTTCTCCTTCATTTCCTTCCAAGCGGCTGAGAAATCATTCGGATCAATTAATCGTTTCGTCCACGGAGGATCGAAACTGGTTTACTGACCTTCCACGAGAATTCCATCGAACACGGACTGCTGAGTGGTGCTGTAGTAACCCTTCCGACATCTGCACACGTACGCACCCTTCGCCCACCCGGCACCGACGCCGTTTTCATTCATGCGATTGCTAGGGCTCTGATACTCACACTACGGATTATTAATTATTATTATCACTGTTACTTATCACGTCCTACGCGTTCGACGCGTTTCGTCGCGCGCGAAATTTTCTTAACACGTTCAGCGTTCAGTATAAAAATGAATGAACAAGTTAGGTAGGGAATTACCTGCGTGGTGTCGGTATGACATTTGTGCGTGCCTTTAAAAGATGCTATTTGATTACTTAGAACGTCGGTGTCCTCGGTGTGCGGCGACGCGTCGCACTGATTTACCTCTAATCCGCTTATATCGATATCTATACTTAAGAACTCTCGAACCCTTCAACATAACACGATTCCGTTAACGTCGACCGGTCACCCGGTTTAATCGGCTACCCTAATCGTTTCGTTAGACTAGACTAGATCTTTGGATGGGCAGCGATGGATACGAACCCGTGGCGATCGTCCGGCGGCCGTACGTTAACGCTGTACGAAATCAGCCAGCGGTGACTTTTGCAGGAGAAATACGGGATGGTCCACCAACCCCTGTAGGATTCAATCGCCGGTGACTGCATGAATTTCGGTGACCTGGGATAACACGCAAACGCCACAAACCGCCATAGAAACCTCGACTCCCTTGTCAACACACGTGATTTTCGTGCAACGTTCCCCGTTATCGCACAAGTTATATCTCTTCCTCCGACACAATTTCGTCTTGGCCCTCCCTCCTGGCACTTCACGGTCATCCGTATACCGATCCTATATACTTCTGAACGATTACCGTCTGAACGCGCGTCGACGCGGTTTAAACGGAAAACGATTTACCGGATAAAAGTGTACTTCGCGCGGCGGTAAACTTGTTATTCGAATGTGTTTATTATCACAAACAAATTCTCTGGAGTTTGTTATTTTTAAACTTTGAAAGTGGAGTAGAACGTCTTATATAGCATTATTTACTTCGAAAGGGCAACATTTATTAATAGCCTGGCGGAGCGTCTTTCGGAATTTTTAACTCTATCTATACTTCGTGTAACGCAAAATTGTAATCCTGCGGTGTTAGAGGAAACTTTGATCATCCAATAATATTCGTTGAACGAGCAACAGGGCATTTTGTTCTTATGTCGCGAATTAAATTGCTAATTTTTCAGGATCGCGCTTTTGTTTCGGTGAAAATTGATACCTACGCGTTCTTCGTTTTATGACTGCGTACGTAATAATTGCTTTACATCACAACGCAGCGACGGTTTGTTTTACGGTTCGTGTAAGCTATAAATATCCTGACATGGTACACACGTTCACGTGCAAGTAATAAAAAGCCTTTAACGATATACCCCGATGGCATATTGATTATCGTAGATGTCTGTTTAAGCATTTATGTTCCCCTTCAAAACGGAGACCGTGTTGTTTATGTTCCCTCGACGCACACGTTCACTTTAATACCGCATTCAATTAACGGGCAAATAAGTATCCCGAATTGAAATAAATTCGCGTTACGCCGATGAAACCGCGACCGATTGATCGCGAATTTTGAGACGTTCAGACGGTAAATAACTTGAACCGCGAATCGTATGGAATCATTTCCAGAGTAAAAACGCGTTCCGCATCGAGTTTCTATGACTTGACGTTCGTACAAGATGATGAAGGATGATGAATGATCGTGGAGCGCCTACGAAACGTTCGTTTTCTTCTCGGTAAAGGGTTATTCCAAAAGAACGGTGACTCTCGGTGTGTCAGAATACATATTCGCGTTATCATCGACTTCTGCGCTTACCGAGAAGACTAAAAAAAGAATGTTGAGTATGAAGGTGCCAGAAAAAACAATCTTTGTGCTTGTGCGTGTGCGTGCGTGCAGGTTGGTCTTAAAATGTTAAGTGCGAAGACGTAGATACATGTCGACAATAATGACTGGGGGGGACCTTTGAAAAATGAAACGTGAAAGCGAATGACAGCGTGGAGCTACGCGCGAACCAATCGGATCGACGTTTTCTGCGTCGATTAAGAGGCGAGCTTCAACGAACTCGAAGAATCTATTTTAAAGTCGATCGGTTTGGTTCCCACGCGAGATCAGCCCGAGGGCGTGCATCGGGGTGCATAATAAGGGTCCGGTCATTCGGATCTGCGCCCGGCTAAAATCGAACCTCAATTCTGTGGTGGCGCCCGCATTTTCGAACCACGGCAGATTCGAGTCCGGCACGGATCCCGGTTGAAGTCCGTGGCTCTCGACCTTGAACGGTTCTCCAACGCTCCCGAGGCTTCTCTCGAGCCACACCGCGCTGATCACCGTTCCCGTGCTCGCATTCAGAGCGATCACCCTCGTCTCCACCGCGTCGTTCACCGATACCAACAGCGATTTCGCTATCACGTCCAAAAGCGCTGCGCAATTTTCAAATAGAATTATTAGGCAAACGTCGATCGGTGTTATGTATTTGTTAAAGCGAGGACATAAGAGTCGACGTATAAATCGGTGTACGAGATGAATACGTATTTTGTGTGAGAAGGGAAAGAACAGATATTGACCTACACCGAGCCACGTTCTCGTATATCATTGGATTTTCGATCAGGGTACTTTCCGTTCCTGGCCCTCGTTGACCTAATTAGCTACGATCATAGAAGTATCTCATTACGATTCTCCGATTATTCTGCGAATTCGATTCCACACAATTTCGGCTTAATTCCCTCGAATTTTCAGTTTCGACCGAGGAACACTTGAACGCGGTTGGAAATTTTGCTTCGGATAGAATTTTTGAGGCGGTATCGGTTCCGGATCAGAACTTAAGTGTCCCGACGGGCTAAGGAGGTAATCGATGANAAATTTTGCTTCGGATAGAATTTTTGAGGCGGTATCGGTTCCGGATCAGAGCTTAAGTGTCCCGACGGGCTAAGGAGGTAATCGATGGAACTCGGCGCACATATCCTCGTTATCGTCTGGATAGAATTCGATTGGGCGATGATATACCGGGTACCGTACAAATTGGACTGTTGACAATGCGGTCTGTCATCGTGCTCGGTTTATTGGCTGAATCGATTTTACGTCTCGAACGCAGATTACTACGCGACAATCCAAAAAGTGTGTCCCTGTCCATTGACATCGATATAAACGTTCACGAATCATTTTCGCTCGCCGATAATCGTCGGTCTCGTCGCGGCGTCGCGATCGTTCGTATAAAAACGTAGAAAAGTTCTATGAATGAAAGTGCAGGAGAAGTTTCGTCGTCGAGAAGTTTTCTTTCCATTTATTTGACGATAAGTATCGTCCGCGGTCCGCGCGAAAAAATCTCAAATGAAATCTTTTATTCTATCCGGAGGAGTTGTTTGTCCAACAGGGCTTTGTTACAAAGTAATCAACGCTCGGCGACTTACCGTTGTGCCTCGATACCCCGACCGTGCCAAGATTCTGGAGCATCAGGGCTGTCATGTCAGCTTTTTGACGTGCGGTATCGTAACGCCGGGGATCGAGTGCCACGGCTGCTGGTAAGGATTTAAAACCAGCTGTCGTGGCACAATCTTCGCCCAATGATCCGGTCGAAGCCGCTTCTATCACGTCCAGCGCTTCCTCGATATCCGCCTTTGAAATCAGATCGGTTTGCCCACTGTATTTAGCTGAACCAACGCAATTTCGGGACGTGCATCCTCATCATATTTTACAACACGTTCCACGGAAACTCGAACCCTGCGTTACCTCCGTTTACAATTACGTTACAGCTATTTCTATCGGACGATCAGACTAAACTTCGATCGATCATACAAATTTTGTTAATTTTGTATGTCTCCTTATTTTCCTGTTTTTCGGGCCTATATATTTTATTGTTAGTTTTTATAAAATTCTTTTTTTTTTTTGTTATACTAGTGTCATAATGGACTCATGTCCGTTTAATAAAGAAATTGAAATTGAAATTGAAATTGAAATTGAAAAAATTATATTTTTTAATATAGTTTGTACGATTTGAAAATTCTTAATGGAGAAGATCGAAAGGATTCGATGAATACAATAATAATCTGATTTGTTTTACCCTTTTGCCGTGAATATCACTGGCGGTGGTCATGCCGAATGACGGCACGGTAGTGGTGGCCGTCGTTACAGTGACGTACGCAATCATTGTCATCGTCGTCATCGTCGCAGGAAACAGGGCCGAAAGCCAAGATTTGCCCATCCCGCGTTCTGCTCATTTGTACTGTCGAACAAATATTTGCCCACTTATCTTTCTCCCGTACTCCCGAGCGAGCCGATCAATTCCGGCGAACGTAACAAACACGATTGACGCACCTTCTTCTTCCGCGTTCAAGTGGTGCCAAATTTAAGCCCCGGGTCCATGGGGCGCTCGTCCACCCCTTCTGATATCCTCGACATTCTCCTCGACGACTTTTGCCTTTGTCCAACTCCTACTATCACTGTTTGTTCATCACGAATCGGTTCTGCCGAACAGAAATCGTTTGTCTCTAAATCGTGCGAACGTTTCGCGAACAAAATGGGAAATCTACAATTTTGGAGGTACTCGACGTCACGAGAGTATTCCCCGATTCTCCGGTCTCAATTTAGGTTTTATCTCGCGAGAGAAGTTTCTCCGGTCTCGAAACTTATTTGTCAGCCCCGACGGTCGACGTGACGCGACGTGGCCCGCATACGTATAACAACGGGCAAAATTATTTCGGTACCGCGCCACGTCGTGGTGTTAATTTAAATAAAGTAGTCCGTGATAGGGTCTCCGGAGGGTGCTCCTGTAATTTGCACACCGCCGGTAATCGTCGTCCACTATAAATTTCCTTCCCGCTTTCCAGTTAAACCAGTTACACGTTTACAGATTAAATTTATCAGCGACTTTGTACTCGGAATAAGCTTCGAGTTAAATTTTAACAGGGAATTTAAACACGGATTAATCAAATCAGAAGTTACTCGATCAATTAATTTTCTTAAGCTTAGCGCTCGTCGTTTTTTTCACTTCTACTTTTCGTATATTAATAAACTCGTCGGGGCAAGTTGAAATCGCCGCACGGTTTCGACTCGGCCGGTTTCATTCGAGTCTCAATAAATTTTTGCCTCTCAAAGGAATTAAAAAGGAACTGCATGTCGATTCCAACGCTTAACCACTGTATCGGAAATATCGTTTGTTGCTCGCGTACAGCTTTGAGAACGGCGCGCCGCCGCCGCGCCGATCCCGGCCCTCCCTACTTTTTAACAATCGAGCTCGACACCGGCCGACACACCGTCTTACGGATAGAAAAAAAAAAAATATTTCATTCCGATCGGTTTTCCTTATTTTACATTGTCCCTGTAAAACCGATTGTAAACCGTGCGGACGAGTTTACGCCTGCCGCTCGGAGTGTCCGTGATAAAAGCATCAACAGGTTACACCGAGGGAAACGATTATTTGATAATAACGTGTGGAATCGCGGGGGAGTGTTGCCAAAACCGAACCGTTTAAGATCTATATTATGCAGAGGTAACACGCTATTTGTACAAATGCATTCTCACGTTTCTCGCGCCGTTCCGCGTAAAGATTCAATAGAGATATCAATTATCGCGATATCGTTCGTTGACACCGTCGCCGTTCGTTCGATCGGACACCCTTTCAAAGGTATACACCGAGAGGAAAGAAGGATAGCCAAGGTTCCCGCGATAAAGGTCTACTTGANTCGCCGCACGGTTTCGACTCGGCCGGTTTCATTCGAGTCTCAATAAATTTTTGCCTCTCAAAGGAATTAAAAAGGAACTGCATGTCGATTCCAACGCTTAACCACTGTATCGGAAATATCGTTTGTTGCTCGCGTACAGCTTTGAGAACGGCGCGCCGCCGCCGCGCCGATCCCGGCCCTCACTACTTTTTAACAATCGAGCTCGACACCGGCCGTCTTACGGATAGAAAAAAAAAAATATTTCATTCCGATCGATTTTCCTTATTTTACATTGTCCTTGTAAAACCGATTGTAAACCGTGCGGACGAGTTTACGCCTGCCGCTCGGAGTGTCCGTGATAAAAGCATCAACAGGTTACACCGAGGGAAACGATTATTTGATAATAACGTGTGGAATCGCGGGGGAGTGTTGCCAAAACCGAACCGTTTAAGATCTATATTATGCAGAGGTAACACGCTATTTGTACAAATGCATTCTCACGTTTCTCGCGCCGTTCCGCGTAAAGATTCAATAGAGATATCAATTATCGCGATATCGTTCGTTGACACCGTCGCCGTTCGTTCGATCGGACACCCTTTCAAAGGTATACACCGAGAGGAAAGAAGGATAGCCAAGGTTCCCGCGATAAAGGTCTACTTGATGAACATTCCTCGACGTTAGACCTCGAACTACTTTCGCTGCCCTCGGGAATCCTGTTCAGGGCCAAACGTATTGTGGAATCGCATTGGAGCATCTCGTTTTTTAATCATACCGTACGTATCTTCTGAACACCGACGTCGCGCCCTAACGATAAGAATTCAATTTGTCCACGGTATCGCGGCGATCGCGTTTGTATCACGATTACAATTCAGTGGAAACGATTCTGTCCCGTGGTGTTATGCAGGGAAGCGATTGTTTAATACATGTGAGCCAAATTTGGTAACGATTTTGTACGGGTGATCGATGCCAACAGGTAAGACTTCGAAAATGAAATTATTTAAGAGCTCAAGATTATAGCGAGAGCGCCCAAGGTTTCGCTTAACTGGGATCGTAATTGAATTTTTCATCGATTTCGAAGATCGCGGCGAGGGGGTGGCTGAAAATAGGCGGGCCGCCGTAATTAATCGTTAACAGGATTTATGATATTTTTCAGGGGAACGAGGAAAACTGTATCGTCCGCAGGAGGAGAGGGTTTACCGCGCGCATAGGGACGATCGATGCAGCCACCGGCACAACCAGCCACCCCCGGATCTCGTGTCCCCGCTTTTCTCTCTTTCTCTCTCTCTCTCTCTCTCGCGCTCTCTCCCTCTCCTCTCTACATCGAATCGCATCGCCTCCGCTCTCCTGTTCCTGCCACCATTTTCGCCTTACCCGTCCGATTCTCCTCATTTTTCCTTCTGTCACCGCTGTACCACTCTCTCTCTCTACGTGCGTGTATGTATGTGTGCAACGCACCGACCCATATTTCTCCTCTTAATGTAGCGACCCAATTTACTCCACCAATGTTATTTAACAAAGTTTTACAAGCTCGATCGAACGGCCGCGATCGTGATTGCAAAATTTCACCGGACGCCGTCATTTTCGGGAAACGCGGTTCCGCGCGTCGCGTCGATTCGCGAACGATTAGCACGACATTAAGAACTGTTTGCGAACTTCGATTTTTTATTATACCACTTTCCGGCGTCGCGCAATTTAATGGATAAACTGGGAAGTTGCATCGGGTAATTGAGTTTGTACAAAATGCTCATTACGGCGCCCTTCGGTTATCATTCGATAAAACTGTTTGCGCCGGCCGCGAAAAATATTTAACGAGGAAACAAATTTCTCCTCGTGTTNCTAGTGTCATAATGGACTCATGTCCGTTTAATAAAGAAATTGAAATTGAAAAAATTATATTTTTTAATATAGTTTGTACGATTTGAAAATTCTTAACGGAGAAGATCGAAAGGATTCGATGAATAAAATAATAATCTGATTTGTTTTACCCTTTTGCCGTGAATATCACTGGCGGTGGTCATGCCGAATGACGGCACGGTAGTGGTGGCCGTCGTTACAGTGACGTACGCAATCATTGTCATCGTCGTCATCGTCGCAGGAAACAGGGCCGAAAGCCAAGATTTGCCCATCCCGCGTTCTGCTCATTTGTACTGTCGAACAAATATTTGCCCACTTATCTTTCTCCCGTACTCCCGAGCGAGCCGATCAATTCCGGCGAACGTAACAAACACGATTGACGCACCTTCTTCTTCCGCGTTCAAGTGGTGCCAAATTTAAGCCCCGGGTCCATGGGGCGCTCGTCCACCCCTTCTGATATCCTCGACATTCTCCTCGACGACTTTTGCCTTTGTCCAACTCCTACTATCACTGTTTGTTCATCACGAATCGGTTCTGCCGAACAGAAATCGTTTGTCTCTAAATCGTGCGAACGTTTCGCGAACAAAATGGGAAATCTACAATTTTGGAGGTATTCGACGTCACGAGAGTATTCCCCGATTCTCCGGTCTCAATTTAGGTTTTATCTCGCGAGAGAAGTTTCTCCGGTCTCGAAACTTATTTGTCAGCCCCGACGGTCGACGTGACGCGACGTGGCCCGCATACGTATAACAACGGGCAAAATTATTTCGGTACCGCGCCACGTCGTGGTGTTAATTTAAATAAAGTAGTCCGTGATAGGGTCTCCGGAGGGTGCTCCTGTAATTTGCACACCGCCGGTAATCGTCGTCCACTATAAATTTCCTTCCCGCTTTCCAGTTAAACCAGTTACACGTTTACAGATTAAATTTATCAGCGACTTTGTACTCGGAATAAGCTTCGAGTTAAATTTTAACAGGGAATTTAAACACGGATTAATCAAATCAGAAGTTACTCGATCAATTAATTTTCTTAAGCTTAGCGCTCGTCGTTTTTTTCACTTCTACTTTTCGTATATTAATAAACTCGTCGGGGCAAGTTGAAATCGCCGCACGGTTTCGACTCGGCCGGTTTCATTCGAGTCTCAATAAATTTTTGCCTCTCAAAGGAATTAAAAAGGAACTGCATGTCGATTCCAACGCTTAACCACTGTATCGGAAATATCGTTTGTTGCTCGCGTACAGCTTTGAGAACGGCGCGCCGCCGCCGCGCCGATCCCGGCCCTCCCTACTTTTTAACAATCGAGCTCGACACCGGCCGACACACCGTCTTACGGATAGAAAAAAAAAAAATATTTCATTCCGATCGGTTTTCCTTATTTTACATTGTCCCTGTAAAACCGATTGTAAACCGTGCGGACGAGTTTACGCCTGCCGCTCGGAGTGTCCGTGATAAAAGCATCAACAGGTTACACCGAGGGAAACGATTATTTGATAATAACGTGTGGAATCGCGGGGGAGTGTTGCCAAAACCGAACCGTTTAAGATCTATATTATGCAGAGGTAACACGCTATTTGTACAAATGCATTCTCACGTTTCTCGCGCCGTTCCGCGTAAAGATTCAATAGAGATATCAATTATCGCGATATCGTTCGTTGACACCGTCGCCGTTCGTTCGATCGGACACCCTTTCAAAGGTATACACCGAGAGGAAAGAAGGATAGCCAAGGTTCCCGCGATAAAGGTCTACTTGATGAACATTCCTCGACGTTAGACCTCGAACTACTTTCGCTGCCCTCGGGAATCCTGTTCAGGGCCAAACGTATTGTGGAATCGCATTGGAGCATCTCGTTTTTTAATCATACCGTACGTATCTTCTGAACACCGACGTCGCGCCCTAACGATAAGAATTCAATTTGTCCACGGTATCGCGGNGACGACAAAGGATCGGCATGCCATGGGCTGGTACCGAGTGTCAAAAAGCTGCCCGTGGCTGACGGCCAACGAGGCAACAAAAGGGAAAAACGATGGAAATAGCTCGGCTATCAAGAAACAATGAAGTGGTCGAAACTGATATCGGTTTCGTACAATAAAAATCCCATTTGATTTAAACGTTAACGAGATGCCACGGTATACGTAGACGTATGAATCCACTTCATGCACACAGATAAAAATGGGTCAAAATCAGAATCGGAGCTGTGTTACGCGCGATGAGAACCTAAGAGATTACTTTCTTATGTAACGACCCTCTGTTTCTCTCTCTCTTACCAGATAATGAGACGGAATAATGGTCGAAGCTGCAGTCGATTAGCAATTAGAATTTCATTATTCATTCGATCATTTTGATCGCGTTACCTATATTAACTCCAATTCTGGATTCGCTATATTAAGAACAATTTCATAAATTGATCAATTTTCGCGTGAAATAACTCTCAAATTAATTGACTCCTCTTCGTATAACAATTAAGTAAAATCGCACCGTTGAAAACCAATTATACGTAAATTAAGAGTAAAATTGTTTATACAGAATTTCGAAATATTTAAACGACGTTAATTGAAAGAATGCTCGGTTTCCGATTAAAAAGACAACGTACTGGTTGCTTGTACATCGTTGCCAACAGGTTACCCTCGTCGATACGCGGGGACGGCAGATCTTATTACAGCGGGAGCNGACGACAAAGGATCGGCATGCCATGGGCTGGTACCGAGTGTCAAAAAGCTGCCCGTGGCTGACGGCCAACGAGGCAACAAAAGGGAAAAACGATGGAAATAGCTCGGCTATCAAGAAACAATGAAGTGGTCGAAACTGATATCGGTTTCGTACAATAAAAATCCCATTTGATTTAAACGTTAACGAGATGCCACGGTATACGTAGACGCATGAATCCACTTCATGCACACAGATAAAAATGGGTCAAAATCAGAATCGGAGCTGTGTTACGCGCGATGAGAACCTAAGAGATTACTATCTTATGTAACGACCCTCTGTTTCTCTCTCTTACCAGATAATGAGACGGAATAATGGTCGAAGCTGCAGTCGATTAGCAATTAGAATTTCATTATTCATTCGATCATTTTGATCGCGTTACCTATATTAACTCCAATTCTGGATTCGCTATATTAAGAACAATTTCATAAATTGATCAATTTTCGCGTGAAATAACTCTCAAATTAATTGACTCCTCTTCGTATAACAATTAAGTAAAATCGCACCGTTGAAAACCAATTATACGTAAATTAAGAGTAAAATTGTTTATACAGAATTTCGAAATATTTAAACGACGTTAATTGAAAGAATGCTCGGTTTCCGATTAAAAAGACAACGTACTGGTTGCTTGTACATCGTTGCCAACAGGTTACCCTCGTCGATACGCGGGGACGGCAGATCTTATTACAGCGGGAGCAATTTCAAGTCAATTAATACCGAGCCGATATTCCATTAAGTAACGTCGCCGGGCCATGCGTAACAATAATTAATTCGATATCCGAGGAGCGACGGCAGAGGAGCTGGTTTAATCATTTTTCTGTCATTCAATCGTATCACGCAGAATCGGAAAGTAATGATCTCGAGGAACGCGTGTCCACGCGGATATTTTATTATGATCGACATGCAATTTTAAAGAGGAGGACGTGTTGCATCGGCACGTTACGCGCTTAGCAACACCATCGTTCATTACCATTAAAAATCGATACATTCTATTTTTCAAACGCGTTGCGAGCAACTCATTCAATTAAACACAAATCTCCTCTCTTCTTTATATTTATAAAGCGTGTAGGTATCGATCTCGCGAGTTACGACATGGCAAGTCCATGGAATTAGAAATAATAAATGTGCGCTATATTCGTAGATCTAAACGCATTTGGATTGAACACGTTCGATCGGAGTCATCAATAAATTCTTCCCACCTGAACTTTGGGCCATGATCGATTCACGGACGGCGTTTCGGCGCCGCGTTCCGCGTATTCGCATCCTAATTCATTAGCGCTGTCGCTAGCATCCGAATCTCCGTCAGTCAGGCTAATTCAATAAACCGAAACTCTACGGTCGCTGGCTCGCGAGACGTCTGTCCCCGGAATTTCGAAACTGCGTTAACCCGCGATCGACGGCGACGGCCCCTCGANTCGCGAGACGTCTGTCCCCGGAATTTCGAAACTGCGTTAACCCGCGATCGACGCGACGACCCCTCGGCGACGGTTCCTCCCGGGGGCCGTTTCTATTTTTCAAGGGTGTAATTCGGCTAAACTTACAGCGGACGGCCGTCTACTCCCAGCAACATCTCCTCCGCGCTAAAGCGTTCATCCAAAAATTGTATCACCGACTCACTGACCGACTCGAAACTGCACTGGTCGGCCCTCGCGAACAGACGAACCCGAGAGGTGATTGCCTTTCACTGATGAAAAATAGAAAAGCGGTGGTGGCGAGCGGGGTGGTAACGAAATTCGCGTTCGCCACGGCTGCAACGAACGATGGCTCGTTCGTGACTGCTTAAAGGCCAGTCGGTTGTGCAGCTGGAAAGCGGGGCGTGCGCCCTCCGCGAAATCAAACTTTGCCTCCGCGCTCGAGGAGGAAATTCACCGCCTCTCCTCCTGGTCCTGGCCCCGACTTCGCCTAGCTGCGCGCTCCTCCCTACCTACCTAATACGACCCCGCCAATCTTCGAACACCCCCGTTACACCCTCGAGTTTCCCCACGTAAATTAATACCGGTTCGTTTACGAATTTAGTCGCATTTTCTATGAAACCGAGCGACGATCTTCGAGCGCGAGAGCGCGCGCTCTCGAGATCGAACACGAGTGTCGTTAGGAAATGAATTTTCGGTGAACGATTCGAGGCTCGATTAAACTGAAAAGTGGCGGAGCCGGTGAATCACCGAAACAGGCTGTATTTAATTGCGTGTGGCTCGTTCTTAGTTCTTAGAAACAAGCGCCGAGTGTACTCGTGGCGGTACTCGACCATTTCAATGAGAAAGCCGCGTTTCCGAGGGGGCGAAGAAAATGCTCGACGAGGCGGCGACGCTTTCGGGTTATCTCAGAGAAATAAGGGCCGCGATAATTATGCTAATGGAGCGTGTTTTGATTACATTTCCACGCGAGAAAAAGATCTCCCCGGATAAACGCGTAACGAAACGACCAGCGAACCGGCCATTTTCTGAAATCGACGCGGCGGATATCGAATATTTGTTTGAACAGAAAATTCTATTTTCGAGCGGACAGAAACTAACCAGACAGGAACTGTAAACGAGATTTAAAAAGGATTTATTTGACTTCCTAACGCAGGCCTAACGACTCGCTGCATCCGAAATAGCGTGCGGATAGCGTCTATAGCTGTCAAAGTCGCTCTAGAATAGCATGAACGGCGATATAGTGGTCGGTGGTTTAAAGTCAATGAAGTCAACATTCGGACATTGGCCATCGTTTATTATTATGCGCGCATCGTCGCATAGCGAACGTTGATCGACGGATATCTGTTCCCGCTGGGCCGCTCGTTCTGCTCCTCGCGTTTCGAGAGTTCTTCGTCCCGCTCTTATCAAAATTCAAAGGATTCCTCGGATCGCCGTGCTAGTTGGGGTAAGTGCGCCTCGCTTGTTTTCTCTTCTTCCCCCGCACGGCATTCGAATCGCTGTCATTTGCGTAGAAACTAGATACCGACCGATGTCGTTTGCATAGCAGATTGCAACAAACTGCGCTCAACGTCAGAATTAAAATTCCGTCCGCGCCTCGTCTCCCGTTAAACATTCGTTCTAATCAATTCGGGGGCTTTAATTCGTCGAAACTGTCAACGGTAATGGTAATTTCGTTTTGCAGGCGTAGAAAATTCTTGAATCGCAATGGTCGCCCAGGACGTTGACATAACGCTCTCGAAGAGCTGCGACCACGCGTGGGGCTTCCGGTTATCTGGAGGGACCGATTTCTGCTTCCCCTTAACCGTCGTCAGGGTAAGATACGACGATCTTCAGATAAAATCGCAATTATCGTGAACGAGGCTCGCTTTTCTGTATCTCCGTATACGGTGTTTACGCGACTTCCCCGCGCGAGCATAATTGGAAAAATCCTGAGTATTCGCGTTTTCGGAGATTTTTATCGACACGCTCGTATCGGGTCGCGTGACCTCGTTCTTCCTCGGCCTGAATTCTGCGCCGAACAGAATATCGTTCCGATTGTGATTGCGAGAAAGGGGGGAAGTCATTAATCGAGTCGATGAGAGCAGGGACGAATTTTTGCAAATTATTCTCGTCGCCCGCATTTGTTTCGTTTCGCGTCTCAAAAATACACCGAAAACCTACGGCCTCTTTAGTCTCCGTTTATAATACATATATATTGTATTCCGTTTGTCTTATAGAAATAATAATGAGAATGTTTAATTCGTTTTTTGGAGGGTAATAAAGGATTAATCTATGTCTGCACGAAGGTGGCTCTCGGAGGACTGGCCGATAGAGCGGGCCTTCACGCTGGCGACATAGTCACCAAAATAAATGGGGAGACTATAACGCATTTGAGACACAGCGAAGTTCAAGAACGCATTCTCAAGGCCGGCAACGGATTAACGATGTCCGTCGTACGAGATTTGAAAATCGAGCGAGTCGTTTAACGAAAGCAACGCGTTTCCCTTTAATAACTACTCTTCGATCTTTTATTCGACACGCGCTCCTCGAACGAGAATTGTTCCATTGAACAGATGAAAACAAATTGAAAATCATAGAGTCTTGATTTTTTTAAGAACGTTCGTTTAGTTCTTGATCCTTTTGCCACGAGCGCCGGATATATCCGACGTCACCGAGGAGAGAAGTATCTCTCCTCGGTGCCGACGTCCATGTGAAGACCTGTATGACCGAGCGCCGGATATATCCGGCATGCATCTCATGACTNTTGAAAATCATAGAGTCTTGATTTTTTAAGAACGTTCGTTTAGTTCTTGACTCTTTCAGTACGAGCGCCGGATATATCCGACGTCCATGTGAAGACCTGTATGACCGAGCGCCGGATATATCCGACATGCATCTCATGACCTGTATGGACGAGCGTCGGATATATTTAACATCCATGTGACAATCTGTTTGTACAAACTTAATTAAGTAGTTAGTATCTTGTTAAAAAGTACTTATGTATATTTAACGCTTAGGTAAATCTTCATATAAAAGAAAACTGACCACATGCTATGTCCGCATTTTCGGAATGGCACTTCGTACAGCGAGAGTGTCACGGCGGATAGAATGCTCGTACTGAAAGGGTTAATTCTATTCCTAGCTATCCCTGTAGCCTGTTGTGAGGGATACCTTTATAACTAGGAATATCGAAAGATATTTTATGCAAAACAATGCCGGCTACTATGATTTTTAGTTTGTCAGTTGTTGTATTATCGCACGAACGATACGATTGTTATTTAAATAAAAAAAAAAATACCGAGAGAAGATACTACAGTTTTTCCAATATTAGCGAGCCGACCTTTTTTATAAAAAGGATTGCACACCGATATTAATTAATAATGTAAAAAACTGTGTTAATCGATACTTCGATTGTTGAAGTTTGAACCGAGATTTTACTAATAAAATATATATGAATACGTACGAATTTCTAATATTTTCGATATTAATTGAATACGCTACGCGGAATTAACAAGGTAGTTTAATTGGGTAAGTACGAGGATAGTAAAAATATTGTGTCGTCGGCCGTTTTTTTCGCGATGCTTCTGGCATCCGTAATCAAGGTCCATCGAGGCGAGCTTACAACATCGTGTTGCCCGTAGTGTGTCACCGATTGACCCACATTGCAAAATACAATTTGTCAACTATTGATCCGTCCTCTTCAGTGATCGTTACCTTCTCCGTCGATGATTCATCGACGACGGTTAAGGTGACGTTTCAAACTGCAATTAAAACGTCCCATTTAAGCTTTAAACGACGGACGGAGATCCGGACTCCGCCTTAAATTGCTCCTCGTCCGAATTGCTCTTCTGGATAAAATCCGAATTTCTCGCTCGCTAATTTTTACCGACTCAAATAATCCGATTTTCTCAATTACTATTTTCGCGTTAACTTATAAGACTCGGAACACAGTTGCACGTACGGAGATACGTACATACACACGTGTGAATGTATGTATACGTGTCTCATAACAAGAGTTGCAACAGGTGAAGGATTTCGTATTTTTAGCTAGAACAAGATATAAATTGGGACACGTTCCAATGAACTTTGCATCTTCATAAATATCTAATACAAACATCGAACAGTGATTCGTAGGAAAGATATTCACCTTGATCGAGCTGAACGTGAAAAATGTTGTTTGTTTTATATTCGTATAATTGTTTGGACGATCGTAATCGTATTTCATTTGGTTCTAATTTGTAGGATGTTTGCGGGAACGGATGTGCGAAGGGAGCACGGAAAGACGCATTGCTACGTATTATTGTATCACATAATTTAGTCTCGTTTTAATATATTAGATGTTGTTCAGTATAATATATGGCTCTCATACTATAATGTTAAAACGCGAACGTACACGCTAAACGGCTCCGTTTTAACGTATCAATAATTTACACGAAAACTGTACATTGTCCATAAATGTATATCTCACCGACGTGAAACACTCACCCATACATAACAGACGCACGCATCGCATTTCTCTTTCTCTTATCACACATTATTCTTTTCTTTTTACAACTCTCCGCTCCTAACGACGAAGTCATATCGAAATTGACAATTGATCAACGATTGAAAAAGAAAAAGAACGTAGACACTCGAAGAACGAAAGGAACATAACATGAAATACGGACTATTTATCGTTATAGATAAGTAACGGTCACACGCGAACGGATGCTGATTTCTTCTCGTCTCTGCAAAATCCGTCCCTCGCTTGCGAAATTAAAAAATAATTTCAAGTGTTTCACGATTTATCCACAAAAAATTGTACGGATACATTTATTCAAAGCGAACTTAATATTCGCGGTTTATCTAATCTTGGGAGGGACAGGTTTGCGCGAGGAGGAAAGAGAACGATGAACGACGTTACGAAAACGTAGAAGAAGATAAGCAAGGTGAAGCGCGGCGACGGTTTAATTGTAAGACAAGAGATTTATTCTCGTCGCCGCGCCGCGTCCAACCACTAATTATAACAATTAGCACGCGCGACAGCATTTTAAAATCATTGCCGTATCGAGTAATAAAGATCGCGAGCCGACCTTCGCGTATATAAATGTACACTTTGGTTTACACGAATACGTTATATAATTACACACGCAAGACTCGGTTTCCTTGCCCAGACGAGTCTGTGAATCGGAGACAAATTTCCCTGTTGCGAAACAGGACGCTGCTTCCCGAGAGTTGGGCCGATAACGAACGAACAACTCAAATACATTTTCTAACAATAGAATTTTCGGTGACATCATTTTCATTGTCTCTATCGTATTAATTCTATGATTTTATAATACAGAAGTCTAACGGTTTGCCCAACTCTGATTACTCAAACGTCGTTCGCCCATTTAATTGAAGACCCGGGTAAGTTCTGTCGATGAACGAGATTCATGCACTTACTTCTTTACGTAAGTATTCCTCATTTACCTATTTATCACGGTTCATCGTTAATGAAAAATAATATTGTCTTCTTATCGCTTAGAATACTGTGAACGAACATTACGATTCTAATGTATTACCTTGAAAATCGCGTCGTAAACGTAGAACGAAATGAAAGCAAAATGCGCGTAGCTATTGACCGTCGGAATGATTAAAAATGACTCGGACTTTTAATTGGGACATCTGGAACAGAAGTCAGTAAAAAAACACGGTGCTGCTTTTCGTCGTTCAAATAAAAGTCTATTGTTTAAACGACGTGATGCACATTTCGTGCTTTCGCAAGCTGAATTGTAGCCACGCGGACGAAACGTCAGAAGCCACAGGTCTTCAATTCGTAACGAGAGTCGCGTACGAATAGAAAGAAGATCGAGCTTTCATTCTCTTGGACTCCACGGTTCTTTCGTGTTTATCCTATTATCGTTCGTCTTCGCCCTCTCTGGATTTATCAAAGATCTGCCATAGTAAGTATACGTACAATACGATCAGGTACAAAAGTAGCATCTCAGGATCGATCTGTTTCGTTACCAGAAAGAGGACGAAGGGATCCCGATTCGTCTTAAACCAACTCATCTTTAGCCTCCTTGATTCTTTTTTTCCCCCTTAGTTCATAAGTGAATGTATAAAACGTACATACGATAATTTAGTAACGATTTTGTTTCTTTTCCTGAAGACACTCGAGTAACGGGACGAGTTTGTTCGAATCGGAACTTGACATTGTTTGCGCGACACCTTGAAGAAGCCGCGAAGCTTCCGGAAGTGTTCATCACCTGCAGCCTCTTCCGACGTTGCAACCTGTTTGTTCGTTCGTTTCTAGAAACAGGTGGTGGATAGATACTACTTATATCCGTGTACGTTTACGTTCGCCCGTGACTATTGGTCCGCCTGTTCGCTGGCCTCCTCGCTGTCGGATACCCGTGTCCTGTCGTGATTCGTGCAGTTGTCCGTTTTGCATCTCGATTCGGCTATCTCTAGCCAGTGTTGCTTGTTCTTTCGCACACCCTCGACCAGTGGTTCCAGTTTATCCGATAACAGAGCGAATGCCTACCGAGCAACAATTCGTTTCCCATTAATTTCAACGTTAAAAAATGTTTAGAATATACAGAAAGATTTAATTGTTTAATATTGTAATTTTTGCAACTGATCGTTCTGCAGTGGTCGGCAGGAAAGGAAGCTAGTTACCTCGTAAATAGGAAGGCAGATCGAATCGATGAAGCCGACTTGCATCATTGGCAGCTGGTCCTCCTTCTCTCGGTTCATAATATCCTGCAATATCATACGAGCAACGTTCCGTTAGTTCTCAATAAATAAACGGAGTCAATAAATTATGTTTGAAAATTGATTGTCACGTACGATCGGAGTAATATTGAGTGTCCGCCTCTCGATATCGCCCTGCTCGAAGAATTCGCTGCTGACCAACTCCGCCACTCTCTTCTCGACGTGCCAGGGTTTGGTGATGGCAGCTAAGTCGCACACCGTCATCAACATCCCTCGGAGTAATTCGCGATGATCGCTGTAAGCCCAATTGTAAGTACCGCTTTGGGCCAAGCTGAGGAAGGCCCCTCTCTTCCGGAAGTAAACCGCTAAATCGGTCGAGAGGATCGCCTCTTCGAGAACCTTCACCACTCGCGAATATTCCTCGGGCGATAAATTCGATAGAATCTGATTCCCTTGACTGCTCAGGATCATCAGACACTGATCGAAGTGGTGGTGCTCCATCGTCGACGTCGAATACAGTTGCGCCAGTGGCGAGGACGCTCTGTCAACCGTAAAATTATTTCCGTTTGTTAGAATCTTCGTCGGCTTGAAAAGATTGCGAACGATCTTATGGCAATTGCTTCTAATGCTTACTTGATTTGGAAAGAATTGTTCGTCCCCCGGTGATCCAAATCGTGGCAGACGCAGGCGATGATCAACGCGAGACATTCGATTTCGCCAAATATCTTCCACCATTGCGTGGCCTGTAATAATTAAAGCAAAGAGTAAATTCTATCGTCTATTCATTCATTCAATTCTATTCGATATGTTATGTAACTCACGGTTAATATGGCAAACATCATCTGGGCAACGTTGAACGCGTGACGCCAATTGTGATATGTAACGTTTCGATAGTTCTTCTTGACGCTGAGAAGCCATCGGCAAAGAACGTCGTAGTCGATATGAAAACGTTCGACGAAGTCGAGATCCAAGAACATTCGGAGACACGCCGTTAACGTCTCGTCGTCCTCCATGTGGATGTCGTCGAACTTGAAGTCGTGCAATTGAAAATGCGCCGCGGAAGGCACTCTTAAACTCTGTATAATTAGAGAACCGAATTTTAGACATACNGAACTTGAAGTCGTGCAATTGAAAATGCGCCGCGGAAGGCACTCTTAAACCCTGTATAATTAGAAAACCGAATTTTAGACATACCGATCGCATTAACAAAGAAACCCTCGTTCGTACAAGACTTACCCTTAATCTCTGTGCATCATCCAGCGATGCGGAGGCGTGGTAACTCAACACTTCCAACGTGACGCTCTGTTTGGCCATCGCTATCACAGCCTTTTCATACCTAAACGAGATACAAGATCGATCTTAGAAAATTCGTACGGCCGACGATTAGAAAATTGNATGATCTCGAGGAACGCGTGTCCACGCGGATATTTTATTATGATCGACATGCAATTTTAAAGAGGAGGACGTGTTGCATCGGCACGATACGCGCTTAGCAACACCATCGTTCATTACCATTAAAAATCGATACATTCTATTTTTCAAACGCGTTGCGAGCAACTCATTCAATTAAACATAAATCTCCTCTCTTCTTTATATTTATAAAGCGTGTAGGTATCGATCTCGCGAGTTACGACACGGCAAGTCCATGGAATTAGAAATAATAAATGTGCGCTATATTCGTAGATCTAAACGCATTTGGATTGAACACGTTCGATCGGAGTCATCAATAAATTCTTCCCACCTGAACTTTGGGCCATGATCGATTCACGGACGGCGTTTCGGCGCCGCGTTCCGCGTATTCGCATCCTAATTCATTAGCGCTGTCGCTAGCATCCGAATCTCCGTCAGTCAGGCTAATTCAATAAACCGAAACTCTACGGTCGCTGGCTCGCGAGACGTCTGTCCCCGGAATTTCGAAACTGCGTTAACCCGCGATCGACGGCGACGGCCCCTCGACGACGGTTCCTCCCGGGGGCCGTTTCTATTTTTCAAGGGTGTAATTCGGCTAAACTTACAGCGGACGGCCGTCTACTCCCAGCAACATCTCCTCCGCGCTAAAGCGTTCATCCAAAAATTGTATCACCGACTCACTGACCGACTCGAAACTGCACTGGTCGGCCCTCGCGAACAGACGAACCCGAGAGGTGATTGCCTTTCACTGATGAAAAATAGAAAAGCGGTGGTGGCGAGCGGGGTGGTAACGAAATTCGCGTTCGCCACGGCTGCAACGAACGATGGCTCGTTCGTGACTGCTTAAAGGCCAGTCGGTTGTGCAGCTGGAAAGCGGGGCGTGCGCCCTCCGCGAAATCAAACTTTGCCTCCGCGCTCGAGGAGGAAATTCACCGCCTCTCCTCCTGGTCCTGGCCCCGACTTCGCCTAGCTGCGCGCTCCTCCCTACCTACCTAATACGACCCCGCCAATCTTCGAACACCCCCGTTACACCCTCGAGTTTCCCCACGTAAATTAATACCGGTTCGTTTACGAATTTAGTCGCATTTTCTATGAAACCGAGCGACGATCTTCGAGCGCGAGAGCGCGCGCTCTCGAGATCGAACACGAGTGTCGTTAGGAAATGAATTTTCGGTGAACGATTCGAGGCTCGATTAAACTGAAAAGTGGCGGAGCCGGTGAATCACCGAAACAGGCTGTATTTAATTGCGTGTGGCTCGTTCTTAGTTCTTAGAAACAAGCGCCGAGTGTACTCGTGGCGGTACTCGACCATTTCAATGAGAAAGCCGCGTTTCCGAGGGGGCGAAGAAAATGCTCGACGAGGCGGCGACGCTTTCGGGTTATCTCAGAGAAATAAGGGCCGCGATAATTATGCTAATGGAGCGTGTTTTGATTACATTTCCACGCGAGAAAAAGATCTCCCCGGATAAACGCGTAACGAAACGACCAGCGAACCGGCCATTTTCTGAAATCGACGCGGCGGATATCGAATATTTGTTTGAACAGAAAATTCTATTTTCGAGCGGACAGAAACTAACCAGGCAGGAACTGTAAACGAGATTTAAAAAGGATTTATTTGACTTCCTAACGCAGGCCTAACGACTCGCTGCATCCGAAATAGCGTGCGGATAGCGTCTATAGCTGTCAAAGTCGCTCTAGAATAGCATGAACGGCGATATAGTGGTCGGTGGTTTAAAGTCAATGAAGTCAACATTCGGACATTGGCCATCGTTTATTATTATGCGCGCATCGTCGCATAGCGAACGTTGATCGACGGATATCTGTTCCCGCTGGGCCGCTCGTTCTGCTCCTCGCGTTTCGAGAGTTCTTCGTCCCGCTCTTATCAAAATTCAAAGGATTCCTCGGATCGCCGTGCTAGTTGGGGTAAGTGCGCCTCGCTTGTTTTCTCTTCTTCCCCCGCACGGCATTCGAATCGCTGTCATTTGCGTAGAAACTAGATACCGACCGATGTCGTTTGCATAGCAGATTGCAACAAACTGCGCTCAACGTCAGAATTAAAATTCCGTCCGCGCCTCGTCTCCCGTTAAACATTCGTTCTAATCAATTCGGGGGCTTTAATTCGTCGAAACTGTCAACGGTAATGGTAATTTCGTTTTGCAGGCGTAGAAAATTCTTGAATCGCAATGGTCGCCCAGGACGTTGACATAACGCTCTCGAAGAGCTGCGACCACGCGTGGGGCTTCCGGTTATCTGGAGGGACCGATTTCTGCTTCCCCTTAACCGTCGTCAGGGTAAGATACGACGATCTTCAGATAAAATCGCAATTATCGTGAACGAGGCTCGCTTTTCTGTATCTCCGTATACGGTGTTTACGCGACTTCCCCGCGCGAGCATAATTGGAAAAATCCTGAGTATTCGCGTTTTCGGAGATTTTTATCGACACGCTCGTATCGGGTCGCGTGACCTCGTTCTTCCTCGGCCTGAATTCTGCGCCGAACAGAATATCGTTCCGATTGTGATTGCGAGAAAGGGGGGAAGTCATTAATCGAGTCGATGAGAGCAGGGACGAATTTTTGCAAATTATTCTCGTCGCCCGCATTTGTTTCGTTTCGCGTCTCAAAAATACACCGAAAACCTACGGCCTCTTTAGTCTCCGTTTATAATACATATATATTGTATTCCGTTTGTCTTATAGAAATAATAATGAGAATGTTTAATTCGTTTTTTGGAGGGTAATAAAGGATTAATCTATGTCTGCACGAAGGTGGCTCTCGGAGGACTGGCCGATAGAGCGGGCCTTCACGCTGGCGACATAGTCACCAAAATAAATGGGGAGACTATAACGCATTTGAGACACAGCGAAGTTCAAGAACGCATTCTCAAGGCCGGCAACGGATTAACGATGTCCGTCGTACGAGATTTGAAAATCGAGCGAGTCGTTTAACGAAAGCAACGCGTTTCCCTTTAATAACTACTCTTCGATCTTTTATTCGACACGCGCTCCTCGAACGAGAATTGTTCCATTGAACAGATGAAAACAAATTGAAAATCATAGAGTCTTGATTTTTTAAGAACGTTCGTTTAGTTCTTGATCCTTTCGCTACGAGCGCCGGATATATCCGACGTCACCGAGGAGAGAAGTATCTCTCCTCGGTGCCGACGTCCATGTGAAGACCTGTATGACCGAGCGCCGGATATATCCGGCATGCATCTCATGACTTGTATGGACGAGCGTCGGATATATTTAACATCCATGTGACAATCTGTTTGTACAAACTTAATTAAGTAGTTAGTATCTTGTTAAAAAGTACT
>SMSR01014969.1:0-21263 GCA_019453355.1 Ceratina japonica | reverse complement strand
CTGTATAATTAGAAAACCGAATTTTAGACATACCGATCGCATTAACAAAGAAACCCTCGTTCGTACAAGACTTACCCTTAATCTCTGTGCATCATCCAGCGATGCGGAGGCGTGGTAACTCAACACTTCCAACGTGACGCTCTGTTTGGCCATCGCTATCACAGCCTTTTCATACCTAAACGAGATACAAGATCGATCTTAGAAAATTCGTACGGCCGACGATTAGAAAATTGAAATGATCGGTACTAACATGTGCGTATTGTGAATGCCCATGCCGCAGAAGATCGCGAACGCTTCGACGAAGTTCTCGTCGTTCTTCGTGAAGGCGAGATCGTCGAACTTGTTGATCAGTTGAATGACGCCGATTATCTGACCCGACGAGTTCTTGATGGGCATACAGAGTATAGTGCGATGCCTGAAACCGGTACCATCGTCCACCGAAGGGTCGAACCTCGGATCGTCGTACGCGTTGGGTATATTCACCGTCTACATACATGAAACGAAACAATTAGAAAAACTGGGGAATCACGAGGATAGATCGATCGACCGATTGGCAAGTGCGTTTACCTCGCCGGTGGTGGCCACGTAACCGGTGATGCCGACGTTTATAGGGAATCTGCTCTCGAATGGACTGCGTGAACAGAACAGAGTAACACATAAGGTTTCCGTGAAAATCGAATTATTGTTAGTAATCGAATGAAGAGAAACGAGAACGTAATTACAAACTTCATTCACCTAGTGCGAGAATCCGAGTCCTCGCCAGCGAGGTCGTTCGCCTCGAAGTCGAACACTCGCGAGAAGCTACCCTTCGACGCCTTGTGCACCAGGAGAACCTACAACCAACCGATTTACTTCGCGTTAAGATATTTAAGTTCGCCGCGCTTCGTGTCAGAACTTCTCAACTTGTTTAGTCTTTATTTACCTGTACCCGCTGACACTGTATCAACGATTGCGTGTGCGTTAGAATCCTCAACACCATGTGTTCGATCGTGCTCTGCTCCTCGAAAATCATCCTGGCCAAGTCCAGAAGGACCTGTGGAACGATAAACGGAATGGACGATTCAATGGGGTATAATAAAAGCTGAATCGATACGCTTTGTAATCGAGCAAATTTGATATTTCAATAAAAGTTGAGAACTGAAAGTAAATTTTTGGTAGCAACTGGACAGTCGAAACGCGTGTATTTAATTTATGTACTGACCTGATTCCTTTTCACCTCCAATTGACTTTTTTCATACAGCTGCGCGTTCCTCAATCCAATTCCACAGAATTGCAAATAACTGGCGAATACCTTCTCGTCTTGTACCGTGAACTGGCCTTCGCCACCGAGTTTGTTGATGACTTGTGCAACGCCGATAACGTCGCCGTTGCAATCC
Source organism: Ceratina japonica (assembly GCA_019453355.1). NCBI lineage: Eukaryota > Metazoa > Arthropoda > Insecta > Hymenoptera > Apidae > Ceratina > Ceratina japonica. Next base: position 19,887 of record SMSR01014969.1, on the reverse strand, counting down.
TTTATCGGCATGCACAAAAGGGCTCTAGTTCTGTATCCGGTTAGCGCATCGATCTCTCGATTGAACCTAGAGTCCTAAGAGTCGAAAAAGAACGAACTTCTAATTAGAGCGTCTTTAAGATGCGCGCAGAAACCGAATTGGAACGTACAAATAAATAGAGCGGAAGTAAATTCGAAGCGTAGGCAGCGTTTCAATAATTTATTTATACAGGGCTACCGGCGAGCAATCAATTACCAACGAATCTAGTAGAAACATCGATGCCGAGAAGTTTGAAAACTTTAACGAAATAAGTTTGACGAAAGTTCGACCATGCTTTAATTAATACCGGGTTTTATTGCAACAAGAATTACGTAACTTCTATCTACGCCGCGGGTAAACGTTCGAGCTTCCGAGCGATCAAACATTCGTTCGCAAATAAATCAACTCAAATCTCAATCTAAATCGCGGTTCTTCAAGTTGATATTACGAACGTTTTATCTTTCGTAAAAATCCACGGCACATTTCCATGGTTACGCTGTTGGGAGAGTCGAGAAGGGAAAGAAAAGGGATTCTTGCCTTGTAAGCGTCTGGTATGTTAACAGGTTCCCCGCTTTCGGCGACGTATCCGACGATGCCCGTGCCCCAGGGAATTTTTATCTCGTCCTTCTTCTCCATCTCGAGGAGAGTGGATCTCGAGCATACGTCGAACAGTTTCGAGACTAGACATCTGCTCCTCGAGTACCCCATCCGTTGCTCGACGTTACCGTTGCCCGTTTTACCGAACGAGTCGTGATTCTGCGAAGAGGGCATGCAACCACCGCCCCGTTCACCTTGCACGAGGAACAGCGAACCCCGGTCCGCGTGTAGGAGGGTGCTAACGTTCTGCAGGATCTTGTGACACAGCGATCTAACGTCCAGCTCGTTACAGATATCTTTCACCTGCAAAATTGATTCACGTCGATCGTTAAACAAAATCTATTGATTAATATACGAACTATTGTATCGATTATTATAAAATATATAGTACCAATTCGAAAATGAGATCCTTTTCGTCGAGATGCCTCAGCTCGTGTCTGGACCGTCTCTGGGGTCTGCCGGCGTTCCCGGAACCGACTTGCTGACTTCCCGGTTGTCCCGAATCCCCGGGCGACACGCTCAAAAACGTCGGCGTGCCGTCGATCGTGTTGACGATCGGTTTCAGTAAGCCGCCGCGTTCGAACTCGTGCGCCGAGATTTTTCTCACAGGTGTCGTCGCTCCCGAACCACCGGAACCACCCCGGCCGGACGACGACGTGCCACCTGCGTGGGTCGGGCTGGACAATTCCACGCAGCTGCTCGACGACGACGTCGGCGTTGCGTGCGACACCAGCCACATGTCCACCGTCTGTCTCGTCACTTTTCTACGGACCGATGCCTCGTTACAATCCTACTCTCGTTTTCTTTTTCATTTTCGATTTTGCAACTTACGATTAGCCTATTTGCTATTTTATTACGAAGTCAGCGGGACGAGGACGAGAACGAGTCATTTCATACGCGTTACATCGATCTATCAAAAGTCAATTCTATTCTACTTATCTTGATATTCATGATACGCGATAAATCATAAATCTCGCAGACCAGAGAATAAGGAATAAATTCCTTATTCATTCTCTTTAGAAAACTGATAAGTATCTTTTAAGAGAGGAATGTAAAATTCACGCCGCGCCAACTGGCAATGAGAAACGCGATATTCTTACGTCACGCACAATGGCTGTTGTTCTTAAATTTACGCCACGGAGGAAACTTTATCTGTTCGATTTGTACGACTTCTACTAGTTGAAAGCATCCTATCCCCCCGGTTGTCGGCAACTTCTATCCCCCGTTCCGATACAATTACAGCTCGAACTCTTTTCGTTTGTTAAAATGCGAGACGCGTACCTCGGATCATCCACCGTGCTTTCAATTGTAATGCTTCTTTAAATGACCGGCACGTATTAAAACAGGAACGAAGAATATTATACGATATTAAAGCGGTTCGTAAAAGTAGTTATTGACCATTGTAAGTGACAAATGAACAGTAAACGACTGGGAGGTTTACACCCTTTCGTTAAAGGCAGTATTTCGATTAAGCCGTCATTTTTTTAATAATTAATAAAAAAGCTTGGTCTCGGATAAGGAAAAGGGAACCCGACGCGTGGAATCGCGTTAAACCTAATTAACGATTACCTCGTTATATATACTATAATTTTTTGTATAATAACCTGAGAAAGTAGTCGTTGACGAAGTCGGGGTGCTCGTCCAGCCAGGCCTCCATCCGGGCGTATTCCGGGTCGTAGACGGCGGAAGTCGAGGAATAGTAACCGCCAGACTTTCCGTCCTGCATCTGCTGCAACGCCTGGCCCGCCATGGGAGTTTGCACCCCTTGCAATCCCTGCACACAAGGAGCTGCCGTCTCCGCCGTCATCCTCGGTTCTTCGATGCTCCGCAAGTGCAGGCCTACTTGACGAACAAATCGGCACCGTTACGATCTTTATTAAAATCATTCTCCTTCCATTAATTCTTAGATATCTATTACGACGTCTTTCGTTAAACATCGTCTACGCTTCCCTTTTAGCAAAATCAACGCAATTTTACATAGTGCTCATGGTTAAAAGAAATTCCTTCCTGCGAAAGAAAGGAGCGCATGCAGAGTTCATAAAGTTCGCGCGATACATTCGGTGGATTACTTTCCTGCGGAGGAAAGGGAGTGGATACTTGAAAACAGATGCAACGTATTCCTATCGGTAACGATTTATGACCTCGTTAAATTGTCCGAGGCGGAGAGCAACGAAGACGGAATAAAAATTACAGGATGGGCAGCGCATTGGCAATGCCGGAAATTCCGAGACGGCACGGCGTCGTAATCGAATCTACATTCCCGTCACGATCCACTGACTCAACTTTTGAAAAGTTTTGCAGTATCGACTCGACCACCGCCGCAGGCTAAAACGCGCGAATTATAACAGGGATCAAACTTTACGTAACGCGGTTATACAACGATAAACATTTTTCATTCATGCGCCGGGCCTCTTCGCGTATCGCGTCGAAACGCACCGAACGTGCACGGGAATTATTGCGCGATTCGAAGCGACGTGAGAGTAAAATCGAAACCGTTTCAACGACAGGTCAATCCTTTTGGGCCACGTCGGGGAAATAAAAACAGAAATATGCAGATGGGGTAGATTGTCACGTATCGGCCATAGAATCGGGGCTGTAACAATTCAACGATTGTCTCCATTGTCTCCCTTCATGCTCAAGTGGCAGACCATAAATTTTTACGACTTTGGGCTTTACCTACTTGGCCTCGGCTACCATAAAACAAAATCGAAGGATACGCGACAGATACGACACCTGCGACGATACGCGACGCGTTCGGGTTTTATTTTTCCGGTTTTACTGTTAGGCAGGCAAATGTAGCACGAAATTTTATTGGACTCGGAACGCGGAATAAAGAGAGCGAATCCTTCGGATTTCAGCCTGTCTCCAAAGCTGTTTCATTTGTGCAGTAAAGAAACTCAAATCAAAACAACTGATTCACGTTCTCAATTATAACACGTGACCCAAGCGTCATTTCTTTTCTTTATATTTCTAAGTACTTTCACATTTTATGTTCCTTATACTTTTGCGTTGTTATCAATTATCACTGCAGGATGCACTTATTGGTCCTATAACATACATGTTAATCTTAATCTTTTTCTGGTTCATTTTTTCTCTTTTGCTATTTAGAATTTTATTTATGTCTTTTTCTATCTTCTCTATCTTTTGTTCTTTGCTCTTACTCATTGCTCTTATTTTATATCCTATTATACCAGCAATCAACAATGTTGTCATAACTTTTATTGATTCGTAATTTTATTACGTTTCGAATGGGCTACCATTCGGCCACCGTGGAAAATACCATTTTACTGATCTCGAAAACGGTATCAACGAGAAACGCAGAATTACGACCCAGATTTTTGCCAAGAGATAAACATTACGAGGACAGCAGTAATGTTGAACAGAATAAGTTATGGCAACGTGTAACGCGTTTCACGACGTTCCGTGATCTCGGGGAACTTTATAAATACAAATAGCCATTGACCAGCCCGATTTTCTTAAACAATATAAAGAAGCTCGGGGAACGAGACGTACACGCATAAGTGGCTAACACGATTCCACGAGTTGTTGACTCGTAGTTTAACGAGGCTCGTAAAGCTGCTTATAACAAACAACGTTATTCAACTCGGCAAACCACGGTCCAAACACATTACCGGAATCGCTAATTTGAGTTTGTAAAAATATCGCGCTCACCGACTCGACAAATTGAATATTATTCCCTAATTTAATCGCAGGACGTTTCGTGCGAATAAAACTCGTCGAGCAAACAGATTCCAGCGTTACAAGTGATTTTCGTATGGCTTTTCGATAGAATTACTTATAACGCGGACAGTCGTAAATCGAAGTCGCCGCGTACGAGTATTGCACGATGTTTATCGATTTTTCAGTCACGAGACGCGGAAGTAGCACTTTTATTGACGCGCATCACGGTAATAAAAATGTCGTTAACACGGCGTAAAGTAGTTGGTTACGTACGGGAGAAAATCGCGGTAACCTTGATCCTTCGTTACCACGAAAGCCAGGTGGTGCAGCGTTTCCTTAACGCCAGGGATCGTAAGTCTTCATTTTCGCGGTGAGACCGCCCGGCGAGCTTGATGAGAACGTTTCACGCAATAAGTTACACGGCGAAACGGAGTCGGACTGTGAACGACGACGCCGGATCTTTATTCCTCCCCGAGGTACGTTAAACCGCGAACAGACGGTGGAAACAATCTCGATTTCACTTGAAATTTTAACATTACACGGGCATCAACAAGTTGCCACTAGCGCGTGATAAAAGAGTATCATTCGTTACGAAGAAAGAGGCAGCCTCTCCTTCGTTTCTCATTCAACAATCTCGATTCGTAACGGAAGCACGTGCACGCGTACGGATGCATCGCACGACGCGCTTAATTAAATAAATTTACGCTTGTACTTGGATCGATTAAAACGCGCATTGTCCGGCTCGTATATAAGTACAATAAAAATCAATGACTATTGAATTTTGTCAAACGACATCTTTTTACCGACTCGGCCGGTACTCGTAGAACGCGTTTATAACTGTACGGATGGTGACAATTATTATTAGTCATAAATTAGGGGAACAAATGGTTTGAAAAATTTTTGGATAACGCGGCTCGTATGTAAGTACAATAAAAATCAATGACTATTGAATTTTGTCAAACGACATCTTTTTACCGACTCGGCCCGTACTCGTAGAACGCGTTTATAACTGTACGGATGGTGACAATTATTATTAGTCATAAATTAGGGGAACAAATGGTTTGAAAAATTTCTGGATAACGCGGCTCGTAGACGTATGCAAATACGCGTCCACACGCGAGGAGCAAGTCTCGGAGGTTCGCCCCGGGTAAGTGGATATCCCAAGAGCCAATCAACCAACTTAATTATCCAGGGAACTCTCATCTTGCTCACAAATCGCATACCTTAATAATTTGCATGCTCGTCTGTCGATAACTCGACACATAATTTTGTTAACTCGACAGACTGATAAAAACATCATCCGCGGCCTGTCAACGTCTACACACGATCGCAAAGGAATTAGAATAAAATTACTCTTACACGTCCGTTCGACGGTCTTTCTTTTAACTTCCGACGTACGTTTATATAAACGTTGATAATACCTCGGCTGAGAGACGGACAAAAGAATACAAGTTTCTTCTGGCTCGAAGCCTTAAAGAATAACAAGAGCGAGGGGTGTGGGAAGGTTTATTAGTGCATCGGGGCAGCTCGTAGCGGAGCATAATCGGGTGTCGAAAAGCTCGGCCGGAGGATCGCGAGGCACTCATCCGTGCTGAGTTCTCAAGCGTTCACCGGCGAATTAGCATGGGACTTTTTACAGTTGGTACAAACCCCGGCCTCTACGCCACGTAGGAATTTTACCCGCGTGCCTCGTGTTTTTCCACAGTTTCCGGCGACGCCCGCCGCTTCGGGATTATTCCGTTCCCTTATACTTCGGCCGATACACGACTCCGGCGAAGTACCGTCGACGCACGTTTCCACGTCCGATACCGCGTCAATTATTGTATCAATTATCGCATCGATCATATTGTACGATGGAAAATCCGCTCGGAGCCGAAGGTGAGACATCAATATTCAAAATATATCGATAGAAGAATCTCGCGATCGGATGATGACTGTATCTCGACGGAGATCGGCGATAAGAGGTTGGCCGTGGCGTAAGATAAATCGTGATCAAGGATGATTCCAATACCATTGTTTACCTCAATCGTACTATCGTTGATCGCTCTTATCCGATCGCCGGGCCGCGATTACGTTCTCAATTTTTACGACGGACGAGGTGACAAAAAAAAAGATATCAGAAAGTAACTGTTGAATATTAACCCTTTGGGTACGGATTTATTAGAGGAAATATTTGCATGTGGAACGGATATAATTTTTGGTTGCTTGGAGTAGTATGTAAAAGCAGTACATTTTACGTAAGAATTTATTTATTTCTAAAATATTGGTGACATTATTAAGATGTCTTCAAGTAATTAGAATTGCAAAACAAAAATAAGTTAATAACAACAAAATAAAACTAAAATGACGTGTCTCAGACGTCAAATGTACCCAAGGGGTTAACGCGGGTAAAGTGTCAATAAATCGGTTTCATCGACAGGGAACTGGTAATCAAAATTAAAGCGAATCAATTTTTCTCTTGAAAAAAAGGGGGATGTTGAACACAATGCGAGAGGAATGCTCTGGTAACTCCGTTGAAGTGAAACAATGTGGCGTTATTTGTAACTCGTCAGCAAGAACAATAGGTAGCCAGAATGAAGCTCCGTTCGGGTTAGCTCGAACGCACCGTGAGCACCCCACCTTTTCCAACACGTTTTGCATGCTTGGTTCTTATGCTTTTCTTCCGTTGCCTCCCACCAACTCTCTCTCTCTCTATCTATCTTTCTCTGTCTCTCTCATCTTCGCTGTCTGTTAATATCTGCGACTACACAGGCGTGCGCACGGTATAAGCGAGCGGATGTTGCACATCAGAGAAAAACCGTGAAACGTCATCGTCGTACGATCGTACCCAACAGCGGTCTCGTCGTGTTCCACGCGTACAAAGTGCAATACTTATTAATCGCATTATCCGTGCCACCAAACGCGATCCGCCGTCGCCGATACCCGACGGTTTATGACACGCATTACCGACTCCTTTGGGCTACCAAATTACGTTTTGTCTCGCCATTATCTTTCCCGGTGCTTCATCGAATATGCGGACAGGAAAATCCAATGGATTTGTTTCTGCGTTTCGTAACGAGGAATTGTAGACGGCACCGGGAGAGATAGGCGGGGAATATTAAATCGGACAGATTTCACAATCGTCCCTCGTCCAATAGATTTCACGGTTTCTAGCTGATTCAAAATAAACGATTAGGGGCCCTGCCTCATTATCACGTCATGCCTAGCGCGACCGTTTTCTATAATAGTTTTGGAGACGATCCAGAATGGGTTCCGCTAGAACGGAGTGTAATCGCAATCCCCGCGATCTATAGTTCCTTTTTACAAGGAAAAGTTGGAGAACACGTTAAAATCTGAATGTTTGATCGATTGCCGTTGAACGCGTCGACAAACGGCACGTCTTCTCATCGTAAAGCGTTCTCTGATCTCCAATAAGTTCGGAGCAATTGCTTTTAATTAAGCGTTAACTTTTCTTAAATGAAACTGACGTATCCAGTATCCGATCGGTAACATCATTCAACGATGGGAACACGTGCTAGTTACAATTAATGACATCATTTTCCATGGCCTGCGGCTGCGTGCATACATTTCGCGGTTACCTCCTTTACGTGTCGCATGCTCGTGCGTTTCTGCCCGAGAGGTTATCAATCTTAATGAAGATAAATAGGACGATCGTAATTATGATAAGAATGACCGAACGAACATGCAACGCGAACAATGTTATAATCGTACCGTACGGTGCGAATACCTGTTCCGTCCGAGAATGCGCCTTACCGACTTCTAATTTATGCCCTGGCTCGCTGCAGTATTTCAATTCGATCCCTCCTAACCGTATTTTAATTTATGAAAAATACTTGACGATTCCCGGCAGCGATTTTACACAAATCAAATCCCATGAATTTATCGCGAACCGTGAGTTATTGCCGGAGAGAACCGNATCCCTCCTAACCGTATTTTAATTTATGAAAAATACTTGACGATTCCCGGTAGCGATTCTTCACAATTCAAATCCCATGAATTTATCGCGAACCGTGAGTTATTGCCGGAGAGGACCTACTTTTTGCTCGAATCTTCCTAAGAATTTCGCGCGTCGGGAAGAAATCCTTATCGTTCGTACGGAATCGTGTTAATCCGAGCCAGAGATAACGTCGGCTAATTTCCTTATCGAACTGACCACCTGTACGATTTACGGACCACCAGGAATGATCGACGATACTTAGCGCGAAAGGGATTAGGAGCGGAGCGGCACTTTCCTATCCGATGTTACCGAGAAACCGCGTATTGGCTTCGGTTCTCGGTAAAATTTGCTCGACGATTTCCCGGAGTTTCCAGCGGATCGGGCTGTCGCGCGGAATCCGAGCGTTGCCCGTTTACCGCTAATGGTGACAGTGGCAGTCGCATTATGGTGCTGCCGGTGTTGAATGGCGATGAACAATAAGGTAGGAAAACAAGAGCGCAACCGAGCGGCCTTCGTTCGCCGCTCCGCGCCGCGCCTCGGCTCCCTGGCGCCAAGCTGACCTATCTGTGTGCAGTTGTGCACGACCACGTTTACCTGACTTCCTCGAGTATGGCCAACAACCTGGCCGGCCAACCTTTACCTTCCACGGAAAGTAATTAAACACGGTAACCGACAAATGTATTTTTTATTGCGCGTCGCGCGACTCGGAAACGACGCCCAACTCGTTTCACAATCATTATAGTTTTTACATATAATAATAATCGTCGGTTTATATAATAATCGATCGGTTCAATATACGATGATATAATATGTTCAACTTCACCGTTTTTTGTACAGAAGAAAAGCTATACTCGACTCCTACAAAAGAAAAGCTGTACTCGACTTTGATTAGTTATCAATGAAGCTCGTAGGATAGTATATTAACAAATAATAAACAAAATCGTTTACCAACGACAAGATCGATTTGCGCGATTGAAAAATGTATGGGTGACCGAAGGGAAGCACTTATTTTTTGTCCTGACGACGGAAATTCTTGCTGGAATACTGNTAGCGCGAAAGGGATTAGGAGCGGAGCGGCACTTTCCTATCCGATGTTACCGAGAAACCGCGTATTGGCTTCGGTTCTCGGTAAAATTTGCTCGACGATTTCCCGGAGTTTCCAGCGGATCGGGCTGTCGCGCGGAATCCGAGCGTTGCCCGTTTACCGCTAATGGTGACAGTGGCAGTCGCATTATGGTGCTGCCGGTGTTGAATGGCGATGAACAATAAGGTAGGAAAACAAGAGCGCAACCGAGCGGCCTTCGTTCGCCGCTCCGCGCCGCGCCTCGGCTCCCTGGCGCCAAGCTGACCTATCTGTGTGCAGTTGTGCACGACCACGTTTACCTGACTTCCTCGAGTATGGCCAACAACCTGGCCGGCCAACCTTTACCTTCCACGGAAAGTAATTAAACACGGTAACCGACAAATGTATTTTTTATTGCGCGTCGCGCGACTCGGAAACGACGCCCAACTCGTTTCACAATCATTATAGTTTTTACATATAATAATAATCGTCGGTTTATATAATAATCGATCGGTTCAATATACGATGATATAATATGTTCAACTTCACCGTTTTTTGTACAGAAGAAAAGCTATACTCGACTCCTACAAAAGAAAAGCTGTACTCGACTTTGATTAGTTATCAATGAAGCTCGTAGGATAGTATATTAACAAATAATAAACAAAATCGTTTACCAACGACAAGATCGATTTGCGCGATTGAAAAATGTATGGGTGACCGAAGGGAAGCACTTATTTTTTGTCCTGACGACGGAAATTCTTGCTGGAATACTGCTCGGTGGCGCCAAGCTGACCTATGTATCGGTACCATTGTCTGACTTCATCGAGAGTAACCAGCAACTTGGCTCGGCAACGTCTACCTTCCTCATCGTAAAACAGCGAAATACAAAACCTTGTCTACTCGGACGACGCTGTTCCCATTTTACTCCGCCGTTGTGTCGATGCATTGCAAAATCTCTGCTGGATACGAACCGCTCTGACAAGAACGCACTGCTTTCGGGAGAAACTAAATTGTCAACAAATAAGAACGTTAGACGAGTTCAAGTCCCGTGGGGCAAAACCCTATTACATAAAACGAGGAGAAAGACCGAGCGTTTTTGTTTAAATTCGTTTTGGCAGAGTTAGAAAGTATCGAATTTAGTTCGATCGCCCTGTTTAAGGGGAGACCGTGGAAATCGTGACGAAACGCGTCGCGATACGACTTCCATCGGACGAGAGGAGAGGTTGCAGCTCCGGCTCTCGTGCGAGAAAATTTCAAGTGCAAAGTTCAGAGGCGAGCCACAGCATAGTGAACGCTGTTGCAACAGTGGGATAAAAAAAAAATTGTATCGCTATCAATGCAAAACAAATGCAATTTTCTATGCGGAGGTTGCTCAACGGAACGTGCCGCGCGGCTTGTTTTACTTTCGGATGAACCGTAACAGAGCGATTATGATAACAAACAGTGTGCAACGGCGATACCGATCTCCGATCGGCCCGATCTCGAGTACATTTTATCTGATTACTTAATCGTCCACGCGATTTTCAACAGTCATCGCGTTTCATAATAACGTAAAATATTTACGTAGCGTAGCGTAACTGCATTAGAAAAATGATCGTTAATTGCGATAATGGATTAACGGCGAGGCCAAACGCGATACCATCGACCGTATTCTCCCTATCTACACATTTTTCCGAGATAACTTATATGTTTTCCGTCGCCGGCCGGCGTCGCTTCCGCGAGAAACATTTCTTTTCCCCATGTCCCGTTATCAGCGCTATAGCCTCCTAATCCCACGCGATATCGGCTACTGGCACGACGGATTTCGTCCGGCGATCGACGATTTCCGAAGAGGCGTTCGGTGACGGCCAGTGGGATATCAAAGAACAATAAGCCAGCAACAAGAGCATGCGACCGACCGGCCTTCACACGGCTCGCGCCTCGGCCTGGTGGCGCCAAGCTGACCTATCTGTTTCCACCAACACACGACAGAACGCAACACTCTCCTCTTCGCGTTTGCACGATTCACGGCTTTTGCCTTTGCCTTGCTCGCTCGACCGGCTGCTTCGCAGGAAAGTGCAGACGTGCTCGCGCAACAACCATGTTTTTCTCTATGGTACCGTACGTACATATACGTACTATGTACGTACTAAGTGTGTACACTGCCGCCCATAAGTATCGAGCCGGTTCGAGTGCCAGGCTACGGCCAGAGTGTTTGCTGACCCGAAAAATTTCAAATTAACCCCAACCCCGTCCCGGAGCCCATGTCGGATGCCCACGAGTTCACCAGCTTGTATAAGCGGAATATAATGTTCGATTTCTCCCGACGAAAGGTCGCCGCGTCGTTCGTCCATTATTTTTAACTTAAATTCAACAACGGAGAGGATTTGACGCGTTTAGTTGAAGAATCGGTAGGACTATATGACGAAACTTATGGAAGGCAGTGTACGCGTCTCCTTTTCCCTCACGTGCGTGCCTGAAAACGAATGGAGCCACGGCGCGGCGCGGCGCGGCGCGGCGCGTAATCGCAGCAACCTCGCTATCGCGGACTTCTTTTTCTCAAAGTCTGCGCAAGGTTCATCAATTACATCCTATGTACAGCGGATTTATTTTCGCAACGCTCTTTTTAGCCCCGTCCCCGTTTTCCCCAATTCCTTCCTTTTTCGGAGAGAGATTTAATTAATCTGCAGAGATGTTGCGCGGCCCGCGTCGTCGTCGTCGTCGGACAGGAACGATGCAGGAAGAGGACGCGACGTACAATTTCTTTTTTCACCGTTCATCGAGATTATAATGAATTTACTGAAGCGCAGCAGATATCGACAGATAAGTTTAAGGCCGCGTCGATTTCAATGAAAAAACGCGAAAGAAACGTGGTATCTCGTTTGGCGGAAGTTGCGAGATTACGGAATTTCATAGGCGCAAGGCCGCGGTAATAAACAGCGTGTTCAGTGCCTCCTGATAAATTAATAATGAAATGTTACCGATTCGCCTCGTGTTTCCACGAGTTCGTAAACAAAATTATGCAGGAGGAAACGGCGGAAAAAGTAGTTGCACGTATCGAGCGTACGAACATTCCTCGACGCTTCACATACCGAAATCACGAATGAATAAAGAAATATGTATTTGAAGCGTTTAAGAAGAAGCCACGGAATTCGAGGTGTTCGATTCTTCCCGATGGAACCAGCTCCCTAGGAACCGGAAGCGGGAGGCCGTCGAGCATCGAAACCGTCTCGATCACGACAAGGTCGAGGTCTCCCTCTCTCCACCCCCCCAAAAAAAAAGACTGAAAAGCGGAACAAGCGAACGAATAAGAAGGATTTATCGCATCTCGTTCGTCGATCTCTCTTCCCTCCCACTCCCATCGAATTTCTACCGAACCCGGGGCCCGAAACCTGCTTTTCGGCCAGTCGCCCTCGTCTCCTGCTCTCTTCCTCGAATCCCGGTAGCCACCGGGACCCTCTTCTACTACTACTCCTTCTTCTTCTTCTTCTTCTTCACCTCCTTCTTATTCTCTTTCTCTTACAACCGGACCACGGTACTTCGTCGTCGTGTCAAGTTCAATGCTACCGTTTTTCGTATCTTGCTCCCTTCTTGTCCCGTACGTACCGCTTTCGCTCTCGCGTCTCTCTCCGCCCCGATTCTCTCCTTCTGCCTTTTGGCTACCGTGCAACCTCTTTTCATTATACAGGGTGATAAAAAAAAGGGATCGAGTTTGCCCCAGAAGCAGCGACGTGTCTTATCAATCGCGTGTTTTAATTGCTAGCCGTCGATCGCGCCCTTGACTATGGCTCTCGCGTCGAGTGGCCGACGGTCTTTGCTCGCGAGCTCTCGACGAATCGGGTAAATCAGGGAAGCGTGTGATCTTTCTTCCTTATCACCGTGTATACGTCAGTAGTAGCAGCTGAGNCCACCGGGACCCTCTTCTACTACTACTCCTTCTTCTTCTTCTTCTTCTTCACCTCCTTCTTATTCTCTTTCTCTTACAACCGGACCACGGTACTTCGTCGTCGTGTCAAGTTCAATGCTACCGTTTTTCGTATCTTGCTCCCTTCTTGTCCCGTACGTACCGCTTTCGCTCTCGCGTCTCTCTCCGCCCCGATTCTCTCCTTCTGCCTTTTGGCTACCGTGCAACCTCTTTTCATTATACAGGGTGATAAAAAAAGGGATCGAGTTTGCACCAGAAGCAGCGACGTGTCTTATCAATCGCGTGTTTTAATTGCTAGCCGTCGATCGCGCCCTTGACTATGGCTCTCGTGTCGAGTGGCCGACGGTCTTTGCTCGCTAGCTCTCGACGAATCGGGTAAATCAGGGAAGCGTGTGATCTTTCTTTCTTATCACCGTGTATACGTCAGTAGTAGCAGCTGAGCAGCTTCCGGGCTGTAACCATAATCGCTCTCCGTGCGGCGATTCGTTCTCCGGCCGCAGCCGTTCGTTACGTTACGTTTACGACTTACGACAGCTGGACGGGACGGTGCGGGGCACCGAAGGCGGATCGCGAAACGACGACGATTCGAGAACGATTCGCGTTCGCGTGGCTAGCCGACCTGCCTTTTTCGATTCCGATAACGCATCACGTTGTACCGTAGTGCTCCGCACTGTTCTTGCCTCCTCCGTCGCGCCTCAAGTCCTATCACCGCGGTTTTTACCAATTTTCAGACGCGATACTCGTTTTCGCAATTCCATTTATTTCTTCTGGCTCGAGCAGCGCGCGACGACCGATTTAATAGAAATATCGAGCGCGAGGTGGACACGAATTAAATTCAATAATTCAAAGACGGGTGAATAAAATTTATTATCAGAACGAAATTGTATATTTCTTCTTCAGATATGAAATTATTCGTAACGCGCCAGATGGATGTGTGCGCTAAAATTTTTAAACCAGGGACGAATTAGAATTAAATTTCATTCAATTAATAAATTGTGAATGCGTCGACCGTTCCTCGGAGTACCCTTGTTTATTTAAAGCGATTATGAATCGTGAAATGTTTATCGAGACGTGTTTGCTTGCTATGATGTTATTACACGAACGATATCGAATTTTCGTATAATCGAGAGGCGAGCATAACAGAAATTTGGCAGAAACAAAAAATGGGGATAAAAAAGGAGGCCGAATGGATAGTGGGTTTATACCACTTTGCAGGATTAGATTAAGATTCATCAACTTCAGAGTAATTAAGATTACATAGCCGATAGCTGAAACGCGATAAATTCCTATAAATCGATGTTTTTCAAGGCCTCTCGTTGCAAACACGCTCGCGCCAGTTACTATGAAAGTCAAAAGTAGTTTTTCATTTGTTCCAGCCGTGCCTGATCGATTTATATCTACTTCAGTAATGCAAGAGAATTATTGTACAAGTTTCGGAGTCTCGTTAACAATACGGCAGCGTAATTGTACTACGACGGTGTTGGTGAATCGACTTGTTGGCTATCGGTAAAATGTGTAAATTGAGATTACATTGTAACGCGTATCCGTTAGACGTTTGAAATGCGCATATTCATTTATTCCAGCTGAAGCCAATCGTCTGATTAAAATGGCATTAAAAATTCAAAAACGCTTTCGATACTGAATATATGCGATCGCATATCTAAAGGACGCCTAGTTTTGTAACAAAGCGATATGCGCGACGAAACTGCCATATTTTTCACATCTGATGTGAAAAAATTATATCGTTTCAAACTGGATGAAATCGAATTTGCCATCGCGTCGTTCGCTGTTGCAATTAAAAAATACGATGATCGATAGGTCCGTCCGCGTGCCGTGTCGGAAAAGAATTCGTATTCGAATCCCTTGCACTTTCGTCGCTTGAATTCCGTAATTTACTGGACGGCGCGAGTTCGCCGAGCGGCGAGCGGCAGGCGAAAAGGTAGGAGGGCGTTATCAAGACGCTGCAGCGATTCAAAGCAGAAATAATAGCCAGGTCTACGTGATTTTTAGCTCTCATTAAACGGATGTTGTCGACGGAACGACGCGACGACGCCGCGTTGCGTTTCTTGCCGCTTTCAGCGGCTTTTTTTCCCCTCGCCCGTACGATCTCTAGCCGGCTGACACGAGAGTTATCGCAACGGCCTACCGGTGATCCGGAGCCGCGTCGTCGACGACTCACGGAAATGTGGCGCCAAGATATTCGTTAAACATATGCATACGCCTCTCTTAAATATCTCCAGGCTTATATCGGGTATCGTTCCGTGTATGTACAGGCATTACCAATGCAAAAATTCATTCCGAAGCTCATTTACTAGCCGTACTAATTTTTACACGCTCATTCTTCCTCGATAGCACGGCAACCTTTCTCTTCCATTATTCCTCTTCCTTTCCTACGATTTAAATATACAGGTCCCAGCCGGGAACGAGTCCTGCAAAGAGTTCGAGTTTCATTCCAGGAAAATTTCATTCCGTACAAATAGGTACGTACTTTCTGCACATTTCCTGCAAAACACGATTCCTTTATAAATCCATAAAATCTGCAGTCTACTCATGAGACGTACGTCCTGCGTACGCCCTCGATCTATCGATCTTCGTTATTAGGAACGTTCGTCGGGCTGATTTAGAGAGATTGAAAAATTGAAATAACGCAGGGGCGTGTCATCGACGGAAAATGAAATGTTCTTCTCGTACACGTAGCAGATCCCTGTTTACAGAAGCCCGTCGAGTTATCGAAGTGATTTATAGGCAAAATCCGTGGCGATGCCAGTCGCAGTTGTAGTCGCGGAAATACGTGGCCGCGGTTGCGTTCGCGCACGTACCGATGGAATTTTCATTCAAGCCGGCAATTAGTATTCGAAACGTTCTTAACCACACGGACTTTCAACGCGTGTCTGTGAAATTCCTTTTAAAACTAACGATCAGCTTTTATTGAATCACGCTTCTTACATGCGCGGGACGACAACTTCGTCCAGGCGATATTAAATTCCTTTGTACCGTATAAATCTCTGCGGGGAATCCATAACTACAAACGAAACACTGATTCAGTTTCAAATCTGGGATTTTCATTTAAAGCACGGATTAACGAACAACAGAACTACGGAAATGCTCCGTCAAGTTGTATTAACTGTAAGATCTTTGTTAAAAGTTTAAGAAACGTGACGAAATCCAATATTTAAAGCTGGGAACTTTTAAGAAAAATAATATTTACAGAAAAGTTGGATAAAATTGTTCGGCGTATAATTTCCATCATTCTTACGTTGCTCTGTGCATTATCTCCAAGCCCTACAATTCAGTCTTCCTTACTTTTTATCATGTATTTAAAATGGTATCCTCGAGGTTAATATTATTCTTAAAATACCTATTTACAATTATATAAAATTCTCTCATTATTCCACCTATAGTTCATAAATTAAATAATAATTTTGCCATTCAATATAACAATTCCAGATATAACAATCTTTTTTTTATTTAAGGGTTCAGACAACCTTAGGACGTAAGTACATGCTTAGTATTGTTGTCTGACTGTAATGGAAATGTACGGAGGTTCGGCACAAGATTTCCATCGACGATTCATCTTTTTTGTGCGAGAAATCATTGGTACACGCGAGACGCGGCGTAGGTACGCTTCCATTCGCGAACGAGCATGTTATTACCGTGCGGCGAATGTGTGCCGCACGACAGTCATTGACAGTTAACCTCGATGCAGAGACGTTTTGCGACATCACAGTATCGTTATCGAGTATCAGCTAGCGTTCCACGATTTAGGCTCAATTCCTATTCCCACCCCTGCTAACACGGGGACGCGTCCGCCCACAAACGATGTTCAAACAAATTTTAATACTCAACTAATTCGATACTTTATGTACTCCTAAAAAATCTTATCTAAATCATACTGCATTACATACTTTTTTATTTACTTAAATATATTATACATGCACGCCAGATACATTTAGATTAGGCATGTACGTGCTCATGAATGTGTAAACGATTACCGCGGCGCAGATGCATGAAATACACGCAGAAAATTTCGGTATCGAGTAACGAGACGATGGAGTAAGGAGAGACACACGACTGGCTTAAATTTTGGTTGCCTCGGAACACGACCAGGGCGAATTTATTCTTTTGTTATTCATGCAAGTTATTTGATAAAGCTGCATTTACATATTCGCCTTGCCACGTTATCCTTATTGAATCGAAGGAATGTAGCTAACGTCGACGCGTACACGTAGAATAGAATATTCTCAGACGTGACACGCATAAATTGACGAAAGCTTTTCACCGCCGCGAGACCGATGTCGCACAAAAATACCCGGGAGAAATTCAATTAATCTCGGTTTAATAGCACTCGCAACAATGTTTCGTTTCAAAAAAAAAATAATACAGGAAATCGAGGAACGATGGAAGCGCGAAGCGGTTGTAAACGGTAAAAGGCTGCGGGACAATCGCGTATCCGATCGCCGCGTTAAACAAAACGCAACTACATTTTGACGAGTTGAAAACAATATTTAAGCCTGTCGAGATATAAAAACGTATTAGCGAGGGTGTCGGAAATAGTGCGCGATACGTTATCGCGCTTTACGCCGGCCCTTACGTGTTCCCGGGCCGTTTTATNAATTTTGCCATTCAATATAACAATTCCAGATATAACAATCTTTTTTTTATTTAAGGGTTCAGACAACCTTAGGACGTAAGTACATGCTTAGTATTGTTGTCTGACTGTAATGGAAATGTACGGAGGTTCGGCACAAGATTTCCATCGACGATTCATCTTTTTTGTGCGAGAAATCATTGGTACACGCGAGACGCGGCGTAGGTACGCTTCCATTCGCGAACGAGCATGTTATTACCGTGCGGCGAATGTGTGCCGCACGACAGTCATTGACAGTTAACCTCGATGCAGAGACGTTTTGCGACATCACAGTATCGTTATCGAGTATCAGCTAGCGTTCCACGATTTAGGCTCAATTCCTATTCCCACCCCTGCTAACACGGGGACGCGTCCGCCCACAAACGATGTTCAAACAAATTTTAATACTCAACTAATTCGATACTTTATGTACTCCTAAAAAATCTTATCTAAATCATACTGCATTACATACTTTTTTATTTACTTAAATATATTATACATGCACGCCCGATACATTTAGATTAGGCATGTACGTGCTCATGAATGTGTAAACGATTACCGCGGCGCAGATGCATGAAATACATNACAATTTTTTCATCAAACATTCAGTTTTAATTTCGTTGAGTCACGAAATAGAAACGTAACGATCGGTTCTGAAAATTAATCAACGATCGGTGTTGCACAACAGAACTATTGTTCAGTAGAACTGCCTGTGAACCGTTCGACTTCGTTGGTCAAACGAGTTCAGAAATAGAATTCGGGGAATGTAGCGTAACAGCGTAAATTGATTGAATCAAAATGATTATCAGACGTAAGGGCAGGATTCGCTCGCGTTAGGGACGCGTAACGAGAGTCGCATAAATCTGCAATTGAATTATACGTGTGCGGAATGAAGTAGGCGTGTTGCGGCTTTTCTAATTTAAGGAACTGAATGAACCACTTCGGCTCTGTTCCTTTGGTTCGCTTCCAAATCGTGGAATTTCGTTCGCGAGAGACGAGCGATCGCCAAACGAACTTAACGAGTCGATGACGGCCGATGACAAGATCGACAGTTCCGAATTCGAGCAAGCCTATCTCCGGGCCTCTCTCTCTCCGCTGATTATCCTCCGCTCGGCAAACAAGAACCTAACTCGGCGTGTACTGAATTTTTAGCCGACAATTTCCGCGGATGACTCACGGCTTGGAATGACAGACCGATTGGAAAGTTTCCAGTTTATCGAGGAGGCCTCGTGAAAATCAGAATTATGGCATAAACAAAAATTAATGCGGTGCTTCGAGCGCGCGCGCGCTCGCCTTTTTATCACGCTTTCATTTAGAATCGTGAAGCAAGTCATTTGCGGTCCCAGCGACGATTCGACCGACGTATGAAAAATTGCTTATCGCTTTGCCCCATTATCGGCTCGATCGAATGCTGGGGGGCGAAGCGTCCAATATGCAGTATTCTGTATGTCGTGTAAATTTACGTTTGCGGTTAGATGCGATTAGGCGATAGCGATGCTCGCGATAGACCTGCGTTTTAGACAATAACTCGCATCGGTTGAGGTAATCACCGTTGCGCCGTTACATAACGACGGAAATTGCAAATAGCATTGCGATTGTCATCATTTATGAAATTCTCCTCCGTTTCGGGCGGCATCAAACGATATTTATGCCGTTTAACCGACTAAAATCATCTATCGAACCGAAAGTCAATTTGCAAAAGGTTGACGTTTGCGTCGACGGATCTTCTTTCGAGAAAACGTCTAGAAAGTCTGGCCGGCGGTAGAAAAAAGTGTTTGTCCAAGTTCTATCAACGGACGGAAGTAAGCGAAATCGTGATTGTGCTTCGGTTGTCGCGAATTTCCGGCCCGGTCCGCCCGACTGGCTTCGTCGACTGCGAGCAAATATTTTGCTTTTTGCCACGGAATGACGGATGATGGAGCACCTCTCCCGATGGTGCGCGAAAAAAAATGTAACCCCCCTCCGGCGGCCGACTTCCCACGCGGGCAAAAAATCTGCCGACGTTTCCCTCGCGAGTAAAAATTGAATGGGGGTAAAAAAAGAAGGCGAGAGGAGACCTG
>SMSR01014964.1:17665-61531 GCA_019453355.1 Ceratina japonica | reverse complement strand
TCGACTGCTTTAAATTGATTTTTTTAAATGCTTCAGAGTGCGAACGAGACGGCTCTTAATTCTTGTTTTATTAGCTTGCAAATATTTTAATACAGTTGTTATCTATTTGTGGTTCCTGTAATTTTTATAATCTTCGGTTTTAGAGCAATCATTATCTTTTACAAAATTTCTGATACTATTTTTCTGATATCAATAAACATTAATTTTGCTTAATGTATTATTTGTTGTCCTGCAAATTTGTCATTAATTTATGGTTTCTGTAACTTTTATAATGTTTGATTTTGGAACAATCGTCATCTTCTAAAGAATTTGTACACTATTTTTCTGATATCTTATCAAAGTATAATACATTGATATTACTTAATATATTATTTGTTACTTTATTTTGTTACCTTGCAGCTATTTAAATACATTTGTCGTTCATTTATTCTTCCTGTATCTTCGTGTATTTTTTACTATTTCTCTTTTGTATGTAATCATCATATTTTATAGGATTTGTATGCTATTTTTCTGACATCTTATCAAATTACATTAATTTTACTTAGTTAACTTGGTACTTTTTTTTAGATATAATTTTACACACAGAATCTTTCACGGCTCTTTAAATAATCTTGAGATCATCTTTAATCTTAATTTACTGGGGTTCTTCCTTCTACCGTCTCAAGCAGGAATTCCACCGTATCCTCTATGGTCAGCAAAATAACGTTGATAGCCTAATCATCGCCATTAATCGATTTTGCAATGGCTTAAGCTTTTTATATCTGTTCTCCACATTTAAGATGAATGTTTCCCCTCCCTAAATAGTTCTATCTTTTGTCATTTTTCTCTGTGATTAAAATTTTGTCACTTATTTCTTTTTGTCACATTTTCTATGTTTTTTAATTCAAGTTAAATCAATCAATTTTGTTATCTTTATAATAGAGTATTCTTTATTTTCTCTTTTCCCTTTCCAGTTTATATTTATGTCAGTTTTTCTTAATATTTCAAGTATATCACATTTTTTTTCTTTTATACATTCTAAGAGACTTACTAAACCCTTATGTTTTTTTAAATCAGTTAATTTTGTTACCTTCATAGAGTATTATTTATTTTCTCTTTTCCCTTTCCAGTTTATATTTATGTCAGTTTTTCTTAATATTTCAAGTATATCACATTTTTTTGATTTCCTTTGTACATCCTAAGAAACTTATTAAAGGCTCGTTAATAAAAATAATAATAATAATAATAATTTTCTTGGTGTACAGTGAAAGGATTATTATGTTTTGATCAGATTGAATGAAAGTAGATTAGAAACATATTTATTAAATAGTAACACAAGAGTAATCGATTCTAGAACGCGTTTCTACGGATCGGATCGAGCCGTCGATACGCCGCCGTTCATTTCGAATGCACGAAAGTGGTCTTGCTTACATCACGAGATCGATCACGAGTTTGATCCGTGTCATGACTCGGCTGTCAGCCCCGGCATTAGCATATAGCGTAATTGTTTCAAATAAAAACAGACCGTCCTCCTTGAAGACTATTTTGATGCGTACGTCTCGAATCGCATCGCCGAGTGGGGATATTCGATCGCCGTCATGACTCGAGCGTCGGCTTTAATAATCATCAGATAATATCATTGTTAAAGAAGACACAAAAAAATTTTATTGGGAGGATCCACGGGGATGATCCAACCACTTCTACGACGACTTTGATACAGGCGATGGTTTTCTTTTGTACGGTCGACTTGGCCGACAGATTGTATCGACGATTCCCACGTACACCCCCGTTCATAAGTTTCACAGTATATCATGAACCACATAACCGAACGAAGTGTTCTTAGTATGAATAAACGAATGAATGGTCGGGGATATTTTAACCCTTTAATGCACAAGGAAAAAATGAGAGTAATCGATACATATTAAATCTTTTTTTACTTAAATACAATATTTATACGTATGTAATAAATCGAGAGTAAAATATTCTGAGTATGTTTGGTTGTACTTATATAGAAAAACAAACTGCAATTAAGTAACTCACGAATTAACTCAAACGTCAATAAATAAATTAACGTTTTACAGATCTTTAAAAAAATAGTAAACTATAATAAATTCAGGTGAAGACTTATGAACAGGGGTGTATTCCATCACAGTCTGGTGTCCAGTGGAGCATGTAAAATCCACGTATCGCTGTTCACCGGATGGATTGATTGTCCGCCGCCGTCGTCGCAGGAATTACACAGATTCCATTGGTCCACCTTCTCATTTTTCGCCCGGACGGGATAATCGCGATTTTAATTGAATTTATTTCACTCTCGCGATCGGTCACTCCGCAGGAAACTGTCTGGTCGGCGGATAATATTTCATACATTCTATCCGATTAATTATAGCCAGACTTTCCGTCCGGCCGGCCGTAAAGAATGAAGCTTTCCAATCTCGGGGTCTGAAAACGGTAATCTAAAGCGATACGCGAGTAGAAATCGTCGAAAAGTCATTCCGCTTTCGCTTCTTTTCCCCCGGTCAAGCCGGGCTCGTTTATCATCGGTTTAAGCCGCGTGCGTTTACAGTAAATTGCACTCCACGGTGCACCGTCATGCCAGACGGTGATATAGCGTTTTCCCGCCTTGCTACCGCCAATCAATGCGCCGGAAATTGACCGCCTAACCGGCCAGCGCCGATGCGTGCGTGTACCTTCCTTCGCAACTCGTTTTCCTTAGTCCGGCCGATGCCTCGCGAGTCTCCGAGCATCGATGCAAATTTCTCGAAACAGTTCGCGAATCTCGCTGGCTAGCATAACCGCGGTATGAATATTTCAGCCCGTTTCGTAGCAGAGAATGAGCGCGATCGATGTGGGATAAAAACAATCGCACATAGGTAGAGCTCGCGTAATCATATGTTGTGGGCGCCTAGCACCTGTGCTGTAAACTATAGGTCAACATCGGGTCAACGACCTTCTTATAAACGTGGCTAATTTCTTTCATGGAAACGTGGCGCATGTAATAAATTGTACACGCTAATGAGCGCGTTTGGATCTAATAATTAGCGGTAATCGATGATTGACAGACGGCGCGGATAAAAACGTCTCTCTCGAAAAAAAAGAAAAGGTAGAAAGAGTCTCGGCCGGAGTCAAAGAGAGGAGAGGACCGTTTCTGTTTGAGATGAGTCCCAGCGCGGTTAATATGCGTGCGCGCCGCGGCGACGTCCGATAAACGTATCGCGCGGAGTTATTTCATTTTCGGTCGAGTCATGTGTAAAATATCAAATAAAACTCGTGCGCGCTGTTTATTTAAGTGGCCGTTCGTGGCCACGTCGCGGGGGCGGCGAGATGGAGGGCGGGAGGACACACGGATTTTCGACGCTAGGGGAGAGAACGTTAATATCGCGCGCTACCCGCTTTCCACCGAGTTGCCGGGCCTCACAAAGTGAGCGAGTGTTGACACTAGCCGCTCGTTCCCAACCCCCCCGCGCTCTTTGGCCCTTCGCTCAGCCACCCTTCTGCCGCTCTGTATCCTCCACCTTCCGCGAACGACCCTAACCCCCCTGCTAGTTCCGACTCTCTCTCCCCGCTCTCGTCTCTTCTTTGGATCGCGGGGGCAAGACAGAGAATGAACTTTCTCTTTTTCTCTTTGCTTCATTTGATGCTTCAAGTACAAACCGAGACCGATTCACGTATAAAGGAAACGTTCTATGAGTTAATAGACAAGAAAAGACTTATGATAACCATAGTAATCAATTTATTGAAAAATATAAAATAAATTAGGATGTCTCTTTAGTTTATATGAAAACATACAGTGGCTGAAAAAAGTGGCACAGTTTTGAAAACGGAACAACTTTTTTAATATTGAACCGAAGACCATCATTTTTTGTGAGATACTAGAAGGCTTAATTTATTATGTAATGAGCAAAGAAAATTTATTAAAAATTCTTTGGTCGCAATGGCGAATGAAAAAGTGAACATTGCGTTTTTCAACTTTTTTATTGAGACCTCCTCCAAAAATTTGAAACATCTCGTTTGCAGATCTAAGTAAGTTAAGAGTAATAAGTAATAATATTATAAGTAATAGAAAGCTTATTAACATTATAAAACAAAAGCAGAACTCAAGTATTGACTGCTGACAGAATTTGGGGGAGGAATTAAGCTTAAAAATAATGTGGAGTTCAAGAAAGTTCAGCACTAAATAGAAAATGTATTAATATTATAGAATACTGTATTAATGCAGTTGAACTGAGCATACGTCACTTTATGTGTTGATGTAGATAGTTTCAATGCCTCGGGGCAATATTTGAAGCCACTAGTCGAAAGCAGGAGAGAAGCTTAGAACATGCTATCATATACTGTTAAGGATTTTATGAGCAGAGAGAAGCTCTTGCAAGGTACGGCGACACTCAAGTGCCAGTAGATTTGAGGCATGGTCATGGACGGACATAAGGCAGCGTAGTTTTGATGCTGTAATACGAAGGAAGTGTCAAACATCCTCTAAACCTGTACGCTGATAATAGTGATAGGGCAGCTACACGAGCTAAGTACTCTAAGTAGAGAACAAGTTACAGCCTCACTGTGTCAACAAATGTAAAATATTTAGACATTCCATTAATAGAACTTAACATTTTGAAAGTATTAGTAGCATTATTAATAACATCTGGTGACCGGAAGATAAATTAGAAGAAAAATAAACTCATAAATCACGAACAATACAAGACCTAAGAATTACAATTTAAATTATTTATGAAATTTTTCAGGACTCATGAAGATACGTAATTCTAGAATAAAGCGTAAAAGAGCGTAAATGAGAAGATTGTAGATTCCTAAATCACGGAAAACAGAAGAAGACCTAAGAATTATAATTTGAAATATTTATCAAATTTTTCAGGACTTATGAAAATGCATAATTCTATATAGATAAATGAGAAAAGTAGTCGATTCCTAAATCACGAATAACAGAAAAAGATCTAAAAATTATAACTTAACATATTCACCAAATTTTTTAGAACTCATGAACATGTAAATTCTAAGTAAAGAAAAAGAGAAGTAGATACCTAAATCACGATTCTTAAATCATCAATCAATTTCCTGAAACAGAAGAAGACCTAAGAATTATAATTTAACATATTCACCAAATTTTTTAGGAGTCGTGAACATTCGAAATTCTAGGTGAATAAAAAGAGAAGTAGATTCCTAAATCATCAATCAATTTCTTAAAACAGAAGAAGACCTAAGAATTTTAATTTGAAATATTTACCAAATTTTTCAAGATTCATGAACATGCGTAATTCTGTAATAAATAAATGAGAAGAGAAGTAGATTTCCACATCACGAAAAACAGAAGAAGGCCAAAGCATTATAACTTCACATAATCACCAAATTTTTCAGAACTCATCACTTCACTTCCCATTCACATTCGATTGGTTGCGGAGTGAGAAGGACAGTTCATTGATAGTGACTCTGACCACATTTCTCACACACGGCGTGCTGCCTCCAGTAACATATGCACTAAGGGACTCATGAACATAAATAATTATAGATAAATGAAAAAACTAGTAGTTTCTTAAATCACAAATAACAGAAGACCTAAGAATTATAATTTAAAACATTTACCAAATTTTTCAGGACTCGTGAACATTCGTAATTCTTTGGTAGCAGATGAAGGGGTGCGGTTCGAGTCCGCGTTCACGGCTTTTGTGCCGGGGAATCGCGTGACGGTAGGGCTCGTTAAACAAGCCGGTGCGCGTCTATCGAACTTTTGCGATACGATTATGAACGCGTCGCGTTAACGAGACCGTGTTGATTGCGTCGAGGACCGGTCGGATCGGTTCCCCGTCGTCTGGTAGCTCTCCGCCGGTAACATCCAATTAACCGGCTCAATTTCTTAAACGTGTGTCAGTCTACGCGCTCGCGGAATCAACCGGCGTAAATATAAATTCGCTGCGCCTTTCAAACTTCGCCGCAAAATGGAGTGGCAAAGCTTGGCGAGCAGTCGGTCGCGGACAGAGAAATTGAAAAATATATCAAAGCGTCCGAAGCATAAATTTCCCGTAGGTATTTGCATAGGTGGAGTGGCGCCCGTGTTCTCGCAACAGCCCGGCCGCGTTTTCCGTAGGCTTGGCCTAAAGGGAGAGAGAGACGTCGAAGAGAGAGAGAGAGAGAGAGAGACAGAGGGTAACAGGGAAAGAGAGAAGAGAGACGCCGACGGGGTCGGCCGACACGGTCAAAGAAGACGAAATTAAATTAATATAATCTCTACCGGCAGCAGCCGCGCATTCGCCGCGGCAGAGGCAACAAATTATAATGCCATAATTGAAAACGTTCTGTACCGCGCGCTCTACGCGCGGCGGCACGGTGTGTGCCTCCGCGGAGCGGCGTGGCACGAAAATTTCAATTTCCCGGTCCTCGTAAATCTGAGGTGAAGTAATTATTGTATTCCGCCGACGCTTTCTTAGACCATTCACACCCCCCTCCCCCTCCGGCTCCCGGCCGACGCCTCGCCAACCCGCTCCGTCGTCACGGAGAAAAGCATTTCGCGCGTCAGCCCGGCGGCCATGGCCGTAACTAGCGCTGGCTGCTGCTCTTTCCTGCCAACCCTTTCCGAACAATATCGCTTTTGCCAGTTGGTTCAAACCTCCTCCACCCTGCCCCCCATCCCGTCGACTCTCGCTTTTCTTCCCGGGTTCCTCAACTTAAACCCGATGCAAATTTCACGCCTCGTTTTCCTCCGCGATTTTAGACCCGCGTTCCGCTTCTGATTTTTACCTTCATTGTTTTAGTGATGAATAACAGTTCTAGTATTTGATACATTTGCTAATTGTTATCCTCATTCGACGAAAATTTTATGGTTCATTCTTGGTAGCAATTTTAGATTAAGTATTCTAATTTTTAATCTGAGTTTTATATTTAGTGCTTAATATTCGATTGATCTATATCGATTGAATTTGATGATTCGATATGTACTAAGTATTATTTGCAACTAATATAAATTTTACCTAATTTTTTTTAACGATTTTAGATATGTATATTGCTCCTGATTTTTAATCTGATATTTAATTCATTGGTTTATAATTGGACATATGATGCATTTATTAATTATGATTTGTATCTAACGAAAATTCCATCTAATTCTCTTTACAAATTTTAGATATGTATTTTGCTTCTGATTTTGAAAATTTTATGTAATTTTCTTTAACGATTTTAGATACGTATTCTGTTTCTAATTTTCAATCTGATTTTTACTTCATTGTTTCAGCATTGAACATTTGATATACTTATTAATTATGATTTTCATCTAACGAAATTTCCATCTAATTCTCTTTACAAATTTTAGACATGTATTTTGCTTCTGATTTTGAAAATTCTATCTAATTTTCTGTTCTATCTTATTCTGCATCTAATTTTCAATCTGATTTTTAATTCATTGTTCTAGCATTGAACATACTTATTAATTATGATTTTCATCTAACGAAAGTTCCATCTAATTCTCTTTGGAAATTTTAGATATATATTTTACTTCTTATTTTGAAATTAATCTCTTGCTCACATTTTGCGATTAGAGTGCGGATTTATGATTCGACGGGCATTCATTACAGTTGCCAACCATGAATTCCATTGAACTAACTTGATTGATTACACCTCGATCGAGCATTTTCACCGTGACAAATGCATTTATTCCCAACCCCAGGCCCAGGGGATCGTTAAAGCAATCGTTTCCCCGCGAGCCAAGGACCACGTAAGTACGCAGGCTGGCGAACCTTGGGAAGGAATTCATCCGCGTCGAGCCAGTTCAACCCCTTCGACACCCGCGAAAGAGTCTATACTGTCTCGGCGCGACGGCATGCCACCATCGTTTGTTAGTCGCAGACACCTTTCGCCTGCCACCGTTTAATTCCATAATGAGTTTTTATGACACCTCGCTGCTATTCACCCACCCGGTTCCACCGTCGCGACGCGATTAATGCTGAAAGAAAAAATACATCGTCTGGAAAAAGAGCAATAGACTCCCTTTAAGAGTATCAAATTATAGTAGGTTCACTGTAAATAATTTTGTTCCATGATTTACGAGAAAAATAAAGGGTGAATAGATTGCAATAACCGATAATTATAGTAAATGTACTAATTTTTGTTTACATCACAATTTTTACTCACTGACTTATGGTTGAAGATGGGATCCTTCTATTAACAAGTATCTAATTATAGTAAGTTTACTGTAAATAATTTTGTTCCATGATTTACGAGAAAAATAAAGGGTGAATAGATTGCAATAATCAACACTTATAGTAAATATTCTAATTTTTGTTCATGTCACAATTTTTATTCACTAACTTATGGTTAGAAATAGGACCTTCCTGTCAGGAATATCAAATTATAGTAAGTTCACTGTAAATAATATTGTCCCATGATTTGAATTAAATTGATTGCAATAATTAATACTTAGGTGTCTTAATTTCTGATCACGTCACAATTTTTACTCACTAACTTATGGTTGCATAAGTAATGATATAAAAGAACCCACGTGAACAGAGATTAAATTATTTACTATATTAACTAATTTTAGTTTAAAAGATATAAAATGAATTGTAATTAGTTAAAACATAAATTCAACCTCAAATAAATAATTCATGTAAAACATGTTTGAACGAAATAGAAATATTTTATATTTCATGACTATATTTATTGAGTCATTTTGTATGTGGAAGAGATAGATTATAGGGAGAGTATCGATAAATACATGGAAATAAATTGCGTATGCACATCTGAATGTTCTATCTTCGTTTCGTTTCCGGCCGACATCGCGTAATACCGGGCCGGTCGGTCAACAACCGGCAGAAGACAGGAACTGGCTGGCTCTCGGTATTACGCCAATGAATTTCCTCTCCTTTCACTCCGCGGGCAGAGAGAGAATACAATTCTGTTCAAAGTTTCCAGAATAGCAGCGGCGTTTCTCCTCCGATCCCATAGTCGCGCTGCCCCTCTCGCCGATTAAGCAAATTAAATTTCTCTGGGAAATGGCAACGAAGAAATCACGGGCCCCTGCCTTTGTCCCGACGCGTTTTAACGTCGTCACCGCTGTTTCCGCTATCGAACGCGCCTAGCCTGCAGGAATAACAAAATCGTGCTTCAAATCCGTAGAACATTCTACAATACATGTACCAAACACTTCTTTATAAAAAGTTCTGATAAATGTTCCAAATTTATCATATGTTTTACAATATATCCTAATCCATATAATCATTCTCATGTTTTACAACATATCCTAATCCATATAATCATTGATATATTTTATAATATATCCTAATCTATATAATCAGTCCTACATTGTACAATATATCCTAATCCATATAATCATTCATATATTTTATAATATATCCTAATCCACATAATCATTCATACATTTTACAGTATATCCTAAGACTTTTGTTACAATTTTGTACCACATACATAAGAATCCTATTCTTTCCATATTTTCCTTGTTTTTTGATTGTAATTGAATGAACAAAAAATTTTGTGCCATATAAAAGTGAATCTTATTTATGTGGCATAAAAATTTTTGATTACAAATTTAGAACATATACCAGATTTTTTTTATAGAGAAGTATTTGGTATGTGTACAGAGTTCCATGGATTTGAAAGATGATTTTGATATTCTAGTACCATAAAGAGTTTTGTTCATTAGAAATCAATACATGAAAGAATGAAGCGTTTATATTCAAAGAATGAAACATTTTAAATCTATATTATTTAATTATGTTTGTAAATTGAACTTTTACATTATAACAAAATATAGCAAATGGTAAGTAGCATTATAGATGAAAAAATATATAGCAAGTGATAAGTAGCATAATACATGTAAAAAGATATAGTAAATGGTAAGTAGCATAATACAGGAAAAAATATTATATTAAGAAGATTTATTAATGGTGATGATTAATGAGGAGGATGAGCCTGTTTACCGAATTAAAAAAAATACAGAAAAATGGTACCACCAAAAGAACCATGTACCATTACATGTACAGCTTGGGGCAATGATCTCTGACCAGTTCCAGCTTGAGTCAATTCTCCCTAAGAGGACAAGATTCAAAAAGAGTAATAAGTCTTGCTTTTTCAATACTCGATCTGATATCGATCTTGGATCTTGACATCATTTTGACATTTCAAAATGAAAACATTTTTAATCTACATTCATTACTATTTTTTAATCTTATCCCCTCAAGGGAAATTCAAACCGGAAATGGCCACTGAATCATTGACCCAACCTGTACCACAAATTGAGAATCGCTGCCCTAAGATTTATAAATCCTCCCGTGGTTTCTGACAGTTACGTCTGTATTTACAAACCAGTCTAAAATTATGGAAATGAATTGGAAAAAGATTGGAACGCGTGTTTCGAAAACGTTTACAGCCGCCGGGCGCGTGTCGCGTTAATCGATTATAATTTATACACGTCCGTCGCGTGCATCTTCTTCGACCGTAGGCGGTCTTGGTTCTTTCCCCGCGCCGAGCGAAATAGAAGGAGAGAGAGAGAGAGAAAAAAAAAGAAAGAAATCGTCGTGTTAAGTCGCAGTACGAACGGTTTCCCGTCGTGGCACCGGCCGTCGTCGGCGGCGGGCCGCGCGCGCTTGCGGGCTCCGCTCGGCTCCAATTGATTTATCGATCGTTTTCGCGTGACGGCGTTGGCGTTTACCGCAAACATTCGTATACAAATGGGAATATAGGTCGTCGCGGCGCGTATCGTCGATTCGCAGATTAAAACGCGTCCTACCGTTCGCCTCCCAGCCCCATTATATCCGACTTTTAACCCGTCGCCCGTTCATCCGCTCCGAATCGTTTGAAATCCACTCGGAAACCCGAACGGGTCCAATTAGGTAATTGGCCAATCGGAGAAGTTCCGCGACGCTGTATATATTTAATCTCCCCGAAAATTGATTTTTTTTTCCGAAGGACGCGGCGAAATCCGTGCAACTCCGAGCGTCGCAGCGCGTCGGATGTATAAATTCCCTCTCAGACTTTCTATCGCGCGTGAAATAGTCGCGGGCGCGGCTACAAAGGGAAACGAAGGTGTAAAACGGAAGAACGAATTTATGGAACGATCATTGGTACGGCGGGGGCGGTAGAGAAAGGGGGAGCGACTGTTGTCCGGCCGGTTTACGAGTCGACCGCCGGGGCACGTGCTGGCCGAGGAAAGGCGCCGGCGACAAATTCAATTCTGCTGAATTAGCCGACGGGTAGGTACATGCAAATTGGCACGAAATGAACTCTGTTATATTGTATTAGGCGTCCAGCTGGAATTTCGAAGGGAAAACAGAGCGGCCGCGGCGGCGGCGGCGTCGGGACGAGATAATTGAGAACTGAGACATGCAGATCCGCTAATGAGAGGGCTTGTGTCGTCGAACCGCGCGTCCCCCCGCCTCTCCCTCTTTCTTTTCGGCCGACCAGATTCCCGTTCGTCTTCGTCTCGTTCTTTTTTCAGGCGACCGACGACGGCGTGGAGCTGTTCCTTTTGGACGACGGCGGCGCCGCCGGTNGCCCCATTATATCCGACTTTTAACCCGTCGCCCGTTCATCCGCTCCGAATCGTTTGAAATCCACTCGGAAACCCGAACGGGTCCAATTAGGTAATTGGCCAATCGGAGAAGTTCCGCGACGCTGTATATATTTAATCTCCCCGAAAATTGATTTTTTTTTCCGAAGGACGCGGCGAAATCCGTGCAACTCCGAGCGTCGCAGCGCGTCGGATGTATAAATTCCCTCTCAGACTTTCTATCGCGCGTGAAATAGTCGCGGGCGCGGCTACAAAGGGAAACGAAGGTGTAAAACGGAAGAACGAATTTATGGAACGATCATTGGTACGGCGGGGGCGGTAGAGAAAGGGGGAGCGACTGTTGTCCGGCCGGTTTACGAGTCGACCGCCGGGGCACGTGCTGGCCGAGGAAAGGCGCCGGCGACAAATTCAATTCTGCTGAATTAGCCGACGGGTAGGTACATGCAAATTGGCACGAAATGAACTCTGTTATATTGTATTAGGCGTCCAGCTGGAATTTCGAAGGGAAAACAGAGCGGCCGCGGCGGCGGCGGCGTCGGGACGAGATAATTGAGAACTGAGACATGCAGATCCGCTAATGAGAGGGCTTGTGTCGTCGAACCGCGCGTCCCCCCGCCTCTCCCTCTTTCTTTTCGGCCGACCAGATTCCCGTTCGTCTTCGCCTCGTTCTTTTTTCAGGCGACCGACGACGACGACGACGACGGCGTGGAGCTGTTCCTTTTGGACGACGGCGGCGCCGCCGGTTTGCTGCTTTTCTGTCCCTTCCGGTGGCTTTCCGGTCGGTCGAACGGCCAACCTTCGCCGTTTGTCCACCGCGAAATGCTTCTTGGCGTACATTTAAATTTCATAGGAATCCCACCGCCATTCGTTTCCACCGCCTCGTCCCCCCGCGGATCCTCCTTGATCTCGGACTCCAGACGATCCGCCGTTCTGAATTCAGTCCTCGGTACCGCGAATGAGTAAGCAGGCTTGTCCTTAAGAAATTACGACGATCCCTCAACCGCGACCGTCTCGCGCGCGCACCGCCACTCACGCCGCCGGATTATCAATTGAAATCCGCCTTAACCGGCGCACCGGTTACAGGCTTGTTAAGAAAGTTCGCGGCCATAAATTTCGGCCAACCGGGTTTCCACAGTTTGCTTATAAGCGGTTACTCACCGCGACCTGGGAAAAGAAGCGACTGCGATTTAATTAACGATTCCTGTCGACGCGGAACTCACGCTCGCAAACCATTTCATTTCCCCAACGCGAATACAGCGAATTTTTTTATTCCTTTTCAAGAGGATTTATAAGCGAGTAGTGATACAGGGTGGATCGCTACATTTTGCCATCTAGATTTACGTCATTATTATTGCGCGTAGTAAACAATGTTTCAGATGAAGTTGAATGGTTCAGTGGGGTTCACACGATGCCAAGAATATTTTTGTGTTCATATCATTTTTTTTTAGAGATATGAAGGTTACCTTAATTTTTTTAAATGGAACCACTATTTGTTAAACATCTACGATGATAGTCCATTTTATTAGGAACTCAATTACTATTATTGTTGAAAATCACTCGAGGTCACGGTCGCAGAAAAGTATACGAAAACGTATAAGTAATCGACTAGAAATTTTTCAAAACATTCACTAACATTGAAGGACCTTAGCATGTTTACCACAAGTCTTACTTGCGATAAACGTATTCTGCTTTCATATTTTAACTTTGAATGAGTTTGAACAATTATAGTAACTGAATTCCTAATGAAAAGGACTATCATCGCAGGTATCTAAAAAATGGTGAAAAAAAAATAAAGGTCATATCTCTAAAAAAAAATGACATAAACAGAAAAATATTCTTGATATCGTGTGAGCCCCATTAAACCATTCAATTTCATTTGAAAATTGTTTGCCACGCGCAATAATAATGACGTAAATCTAGATGGCAAAATGTAGCGATCCACCCTGTATTTTCTGTTGCTTACGATCCAAAGACAAAAACAGTCGGCCATTTGCAGGATCAGCTTTTAATGCTAATAATTATTTGAGAATTAAAGAACGTTTATAACCCATTAATAGTTTTTCATCGCATAAAACACAAGAGATTTAACGACGCCCGTTTGCACTCATTAAGCAAACCGAGTGCTTAAACGACTGCCCGTTTGAGAAGTGATCCCATTAGAATTTCCATGATATCCGCGCGAGCACTTGCCAGCCCTTTATTCGCGTGATACCGTCCTTCCGTCTCTGTCACCTCTGCGGCGGCGGGGCCGTGGGATCCATGATCGGCCACGTCGATCTCGCATTAGTCTGGCAACTAATTAAAACAGGTAACGCCAGGTATAGGTACGCGCGCGAAGAGGGAGGCCGGACTCGTCCAAAAACAGAAAGAAAAGGGGACGCACAATATCTTAAGGATCCGAGCTAGCCCATCTACGGGACCGGCTGGGGAGGGACGAGTTGTAGCTGTCTCGTGCGTTAATTAGCGACCAGGACCGCGCGTTTATTTCGACCGTGCTAATGAGTATTTGAGTAATGTCTACCCGTTCGTCTCCCCCAGACCGCCAGACTGATCCTGACGTTGACGCACTTCTTTGCCCGGAGTAAATTAACAATTACCACGGCGGTGTCGAGGCCGACTCGAATGCGGGGATAAAGAAGAGAGGTCGACAAAGCACCAAAGGGCGAATGCCCCCCCCCGCCCCCCCGTACGTATCGCTGATCAGCGATAATTGGTCTCCGGATTTTTATGCAAAGTAATACATTTTCGCGATGAAATGTAGATTTCAAAGATAGCGATATGTATTCTGTTTTTAATATTCTGTCAGTTTTTATAATTTGTATTTTTTATAAATACAACTATTCTATAAATACAAAAATAATCAATCTAGCAACAAAAATTTGAAGCTTAATAAAATGTTCTATTAAGTTTATATAGTATTTTTATAGTACAATTTTATAAAATATATCTATTGACACATGAAATCTAGATTTCCCTCAAAGATAACGATGTGTATCCTATTTTTAATATTCCGCTACTTTTTACCATTTGTATTTTTTATAAATACAATTATTCTACATATAAATGGATAAAATCTTCTGTCTATATAAAAATTTGAAACTTAATAAAATGTTCTGTAGTACAATTTTATAAACAATATCTATTGACACATAGAAATTTAAAAATTGAGCAAATTCTTACAGCGCAAAAATATAGTAAATATTCCAGTTCCTACTTGTATCATAGTTTCTACTAGGACGTTTCTTATAATGTTATATTATGTTATTTTTTTGTAATATTGTTTTAAAATGATGGAATAATGATCGAGTAAACGGAAATGGTGACATGGAACTGATATTAATTTTGCAATGTGAGGCGGAGTCCGAGATTTTTCGAAGGCAAACTGGGATCAGCCGGATTGGGCTCGTGAAAATTAGAGGATCCATACAGATTTGCATGCTAATATGATTCCCGAGATCCACTCGGGGCGCTTTGGCAGATCAGCACCGGGTTTCCACGTACAAGCGCACTTGCTATCTTAGCCCCGGTCATGGAAACGTCGACGGTGGCGATATAACGCCTGCCCCCCGGGCACGGCAGCGTCGTAGTTCACGAAGGTAGTCCCGGAATTGGAAGGAAGGTAATTCACGAATAGCTGATTCAACGTTTCCACGAGGTGAGCACGTTGCGTTTAAACGAACGTCTCCTCGCATTCGCACCGCCGCGACGCTGCCGTCGCCGCGGCACGTCGTTTCTTACAACGAACTCGCAACTTCTTGTATTAAATATGTATATATATATATGTATATATACACGCTGAGACTCGTAACGTAACGACTTCGAATAACTCCTAAAGTATTTATTAGACCATAAAAATTTTTAACAAGTCATACTTGCCTTTCAGGATTTATAGTGATGTGCTCTCATTTTTGTTTCTTTGATTTTTTATTAGGGATATGAGGTTCATTTTCAGTTTTATAAATAGAATAATTAATTTTTTTTATCGAATTTTAATGGAGCACGTTTCAATCTCTGAGTAAGAACTCAAAATTTATAATTACTGCAATATTCTGTAATTAATAATCTTCTATCAGGAAATATTTCATGTACTCAATGAACGTGATTCTCCATCAAATCATTGAACCTTGTTTTATTGAAGAATCATTAATAGGCGAAATATGTTCCGAATTTTTATCGTAGGAGAAATTGTCGTCATGTTACGAAATTATCTCACGTACTCATTATTCTATATTTTAATATAATTATCTTATATTTACTCTTGTTTATAAAAAACGAGTGTTTTGTGCAGAGAGTCGTTTGAAAATACTTAATTGTTAAAAGTGCGAGCCGGCCATGAATAGGAGCGTTAAGAACGCGGCTGGCACTTGTGCTCGGTGACTTTTTTCCGCGGGAGACGCGCCGGTGATCGATAATTGTTCATTTCGGTCCGCTTCTTCCTCGATTCGTGCCCTCGTGAGCGGCACTTGGGCCGAACAATGCGTGACATCTCAAAGGAAGAGCGAGCTCGTGGGACGAAAATTACGTGCACCGAGACTCACGGGCCCGTAATGCGCTTCAGTTTCACGAGCATCGGAAGACTCGCTCGCGATACGGCACGGAGGACAGGGGGAGAAGGTCGCGCGCGCGTTATCATTGAGATACCTTCGAGCGGAAAAAAGGGGGCTCCGGACCCGCGCGGCCGCAGTCACGGCCGGAACTCATCGCGGCAAGTTAATTTGCCAAGAGCCTCTTCCAACCCTCTGGCCGCCGAGTGCGCGCGGTTACCGAGGAAAAAAATCAACACCGTTTCAACCCTTCGGGAACTATCACGCGCCCCGATTCGCTTTTCGCTCCGCGATGATGAGTTTCCCTCTTCTTATGTCTTACGATACTTTCGAGAGCACATTGTCCGTGAAAGTATCCGACGAGCATTCGAAATTAATTGTCTTTCATACTATACTACGTCAATCGTAAGATATAAGAATAAATTATTAAATAAATTATGTAGTTGTAAGCCAGCAACAAAATATAATAACAAATTATAGAAGAATTTCAATGAAATTACATCTTATGTATTTATTCCTTGATTATTTATAAAATATTACGAATTTTAATTTTATTTATTGGTTTTATGTATTGTTGGATAAAAATAAATCATGTAACAAATCGTACAAGAATTTCAATGAAATTATGTTATATTTATTCCTTGATTATTTATTAAAATTATACGAATTTTAATTTCATTTATTTGTTCTATCAGTTGCAAGCTTGTAATAAATTATGTAACAAATTATAGAAGAATTTCAATGAAAATATATTTTATACATTTATTCCTCGATTATTTATTAAATATTATGAATTTCAGTTTCATTTAGTTGTTCTATCAATTATTGTAAGCCTTTAAAAAATTATGTAACAAATCATACAAGAATTTCAATGGTATTATATTTCACATATTTATTCCTTGATTGTTTATTAAAATATTACAAATTTTAATTTCATTTATTTGTTCTATCAGTTATTGCAAGATTGCAATAAATCTTACCACAAATCATACAAGAATGTCAATAAAATTATATCCCATATAATTATTCCTTGCTTATTTATTAAAATATTACAAATACATATAAGATATTGACAATAATAACTTTGAGCAAAAATTTTAGATGTCCTTTGAAAATATACATTTTTATTTCATTTATTTGTTCTATCAGTTTTGGATATTCTAAGATTTGTGAACAGGATTGANAAAAAAATAAATCATGTAACAAATCGTACAAGAATTTCAATGAAATTATATCTCATATTTATTCCTTGATTATTTATTAAAATTATACGAATTTTAATTTCATTTATTTGTTCTATCAGTTATTGCAAGATTGCAATAAATCTTACCACAAATCATACAAGAATTTCAATGAAATTATATCCCATATAATTATTCCTTGCTTATTTATTAAAATATTACAAATACATATAAGATATTGACAAAAATTTGAGCAAAAATTTTAGATGTCCTTTGAAAATATAAATTTTTATTGCATTTATTCGTTTTATCAGTTTTGGATATTCTAAGATTTGTGAACAGGATTGAGCTCGTAACTCTATTGTCTATCCAGCAGAATGTATTTTCTCCAAAGCGTTGAAGGTGGAAACTTTTCTTTAATAAAGTTCCTTCGAGAAAGAAGTTTCGACTGGTGGAAATTCGTTGTAAATATTAGACGGTAACCTTAGTTAGCGTCGAGTTACCAGCTTGCTTTCCACCGCCAGAATGAGAAAACGTATCCGCGCTTCTACGTATGTAACAAACGAGACTTTCGTTGAAGTTCTGAGTTATGCGCATAAGACGAAACTTGAGACATAGTTCCCCTGTTAATTATATGAATAAAATATTTAACACACGCGCGTCCCATGTCCGAGTATCCGTCCGAACAATTTTTGCCGATTCTAATTTTCCAACTTGGGCCACGATCCTCAGCGGTGAGACAGGAAATTTTGAAACAGCTCGAATTCATCCTGAGATATCCAGCTTGTTGGTTACGAAGTTTCCGCCAAGCCCGGAGTACCTTCGTTCGAGTTGGCGAAATTCGGACGGACGGAACTCTGCCAGATTTTTCCCCGTGATTTGTCGGGAAAGTATCGGAGAAAAAGGGTCCCGCGTTCACGGGAAGACGGACGCAGTTCCCTGGGAGATTAATTCGCCAGGGGCCAGCAAATAAGTGGAAAGTAGGCCGGGCCAACTTCTTCAACCGCTGCTCCTTCTGATATCTAAAATCCCTTAAAATCTGATGGATCTTTAAAACAATCTCGCGAACAATGATTACTTTTAATTCCCGAGTAAGTAACTTCCATCCGACTCAATAAAACTATGTCTCTTCAATAATGCATGAAACCTAAGTTCCCCGCGGGATGAATTATTGCAGGCTCATAATTTTAGAAGACATAAAGAAATCAGGAGATGGTCAGATGAAAAGAAGTGGGTCACTGTTATTCAAATCTGAAGAGGTCATCCTCAGTTTAGCGGACATTTATCGACTCCTTTTCACCGTTGACGTTAGAATACGGAATGAAGATAAAAGGAGGAAGGGGCAGTTCCGAAATCGGAATTGTGATCTGAAATGGGGACGCCGTTCCGACACAGGTCGAAGGCAGATTCTCAATTTTCCCTGTTCGAGGCTCGTTTCTACCCAATTACCAACGAGGAGCGCGACTTTATAGACCAGGATCTATTACCGAGCCGCTGGATAAGTAACGAGCAGCTATTCCAGAATCGAATGAGTTTGCACTAGCCCTTTCATCCTCTCCTTCTTTCCCTCCTTCGTCTTCGCCCTGTTCTCCGTGCTCCTCGTTTTTCCCTCGTTCCCGCTCGTTCCTCCATTGATAAATGGAGAGGAGAAGCTCCAGATTCCCTTGGAAGGAGGCTCGCGATGGGCATAGCTCACTCTGTATCGGCTCATGCCATCTTCGAGCTCTTTCTCCTTTCTCTCGTTGCGCTCGGGTCCGCCCGTTAACGAGCTACGAGAACGGGCCCTCGAACAACGCGGCCGGCCTCTGATGGCCGTTCGAATTGGAAACTACGAGTCTGATAGCACTCGTCGGTTATCGCGGTTGTTCGAATCCAGGGACTTAAAGGGAATTCAGATAAATGGGTTTGTTTGTCGCGTACCCCCGATTGCATATACTTATCCCGAAATTGTTTCCGCCGCGCAGATCGGAACAATGAATACGTTTTTGATTGTCTTAATTTGCTTACCGGCGCGAAATCCGAAAATAGCAATAAATATATGCCTTCGATTTATATGGTGAATTAAATTCTAACAGACTTCCTTTGATTACTATAAATCAGTTGAAGAAT
Source organism: Ceratina japonica (assembly GCA_019453355.1). Taxonomy (NCBI): domain Eukaryota; kingdom Metazoa; phylum Arthropoda; class Insecta; order Hymenoptera; family Apidae; genus Ceratina; species Ceratina japonica. Next base: position 42,191 of record SMSR01014964.1, on the reverse strand, counting down.
TGAATTTTACATTAATATTTATTATTATATTATTGTAATTACATTTTTAACAGTGTTGCATTTTTTTTTAAAGAAGCTTAAGAAGAAGAAATCGGCTCTCCTTTTATAAATAGATAAGAAATTAAATAAAGAAATAAAAAAGGAATCGAACATATAAATATAATTTATATACAGTCCATATTTTTAATTTTTATTTACATTCAATTTCGAAATAAAGCTGAGTTAAAATTGTTTTGGTCTTGAAAATCATATAAAAATTAAACCATATCAACACTAAATTGAAAAAAATTGAAAAAAAAGGAGGCATTTTATTATTATTGGTGGATCTTGTTCTTCTAAGGGAAATTGACACAAAACAAAAATCCAGATTCATTGACCCAAGGTAGACTAGCTTCTCGATTCCAATACAAACATTCTTGCAATAATTTTTAACAGTATAAGAAATATATTAGTTTCATACATTTTATTTATATATATTTTTGTAGCAATATAGTTGTTTTTGTCACTAGGACGTAAAATGAAATTTCACGGCCGAGTAGTGATCGTGCTTTGTGCATGAGGACCGGAGTGGCGCACGATCACGCGAGGCTGTGAAACTTTACGTCCGTGTGACAACCATCAGTTTTTGTTATACTATACTGTAGTAAAATTTGATTTTACGTATACGTAAGTACGTGAAATTGCATTTTACGTACGGAAATGCGGCCGCAAAATCAAATTTTACGGTCTAGTATACCAAAAAATATATTTTTTAAATATTTTGATTTATTTGTACACTGATTTTGAGCTGGGAGTCTGAGTGGTGCAATAGAATCGAGTGCAATAGAAACAAAAATTGCGAGGGAAGTTGGTCGATGGCTGGGACTCGTCAGCAAGTAGCATTGGACACAATCGATCGAGCAACATCGAAACTCGAGGCAGGCAAGTTTTTCGAGGACGTTTTCGTGGATCTCGGCTAACGAGCTGTCGAAACGGGGATTTAGTTTAATGACCAGGCTGGCCGCTTATCTGGCCGCTCGACGTCCTTCTTGTACGTTGCACGACGTCCTCGTTACCTTAGCTGCAATTGACACGTCGCAGTTTAGTCGATCGTTCATGCTCTCTGCCTTTTTTACCCGGCTCCGCCATGTATCACATGAAATCCGACTGTCTTTCTTCTCACCCTGTCGTGCTTCTTCCTACTGTCTAAGCAGGGTGTAAATTACGCTCACGTCAATTACGTTCCCGTTCTGGGAACCAGTCGTCGCATACTCACTTGCTTGGTCGCTTATCATGAAATCTGATATGCATTCATAATTAATAATCTGTAATTAAAAGAGTGCACTCAATCATTTAAGTGCAACCATGGAATAAATCATATAATAAATCGTGGACATTTTTGTTATAATCAATTCTTAGAATCTGTGATATCCTTGAACTGTGTTATCCTTGATATCCTTGATATCCTTGATATTTTTACACTTTGATACAAGAATTTGTATTAGAAGTTTAAAAAACGAACTAAGGTACGTGTTATAGAAAGTCAAGGGACAAATTTCTCAACACGGAAGTCCTTTTAAAAAAAAACTTAATATAGGTTTAATTAGTGAATAGATTGCGAACAAATCACTATAACTTGTCTGTTTCTTTATGTCGGATTGGCATAATTGAGGACTGCAAGTGCAAACAGAGTAGTGAAACTCTAAATCATGTAACATGGCAATGCGAACTGTATAACTCAAAGTGACCGAAGCTAATTAATTCATTACTCAAACTAGTTTATCAACTCTAAACGTAGCTATAGTTATTGCAAGACCTAACATTTAAGCTCGTATTGTAGCCGTTCGTTCTTCAAAGATTGGAATCTATGCACTTAGGTGTATTATTGTATGTTATTATGTAATTATATGGTATTATGTATTTGTATTTTGTTGTGTTAATTTGTATGTTATTACATATGTTATTATATATTAGTTTGAAACCTAACATTTAACCTCGTATTGTACTCATTCCTTCTACAACGATTTTAATCTATGTATTTAGATAAATTACAGTATGTTATATAATTGTATGGCATTATGTATTTTCTTATATACTAGCTTATGTAAAGCTAAATAAACCCATAGGAGATTCATGAGCTAAAAAGAGAGAATCTATCGTGACACATGACATCATTCTTTGATTGTTAATTTCAATGTCACAAATTCTCATGCGTGAGTTCATGGCCCCATTTGGTCATACGTTTTATAGTCTGTCCTAATGTTCACGAACAGGACTGTATATGTACAGTCTCGTTAGATGGTGTGCGAGAAGAGACGCGCGACTCTGCGACGTGTCACGGTGAGCCACGTCGCGTTTCGTCGCATGCTGATGACAGTGCAGATTGTCGGACGAGTATGTGCCAGCACCGCCCATGTTTTGCATATACTCGGGTGCGCGTCGTCCACGTACGTACGTCGCGTATCCACGGGAAGGGCCTGGGACGGTTCCGAGTGTATCGAAGCCGTCGCGTAAATAATCCGAACCGGCCAGGCTCCGGGCCGCGAATAAAGAACGGGGGGACCAGGGGGAGAAAAAGAGAAGAGGACGATCCTTCTAACCGCGCAGCTCCTCGGGCTGATTCCGAGCCGGATCCCTTTTCACTCATTCTTTTTGCTCGTCGTACGAGGTATCTGGTCGGGTAGCTCGGATCCGGCAGTCATGAATAATGAAATTCGGTAATTCAACTGGTTGTCCGTTATTCGGTGCTCGTTTCGTTGAGAAATTGGCGCAGCAGCGCAGGTGATTCCTGCCCGAGAGACCTGGATTATTTAGATTCAATCTTCGGCTAGATTGAAAAAGTGAATTACGTCCAGTTTTCTTCTTTTTTCTTATTTTCTTTCTTTTTTTTAGCCCCGATATTGCGAGTAATGAACGGTTCACGTGACGGGACGCCTGATTAAAAGCGAGGACTTCATCAGCGCGATCTCTGCAGACAATGGGACAGGCGTCAGCCCGTTAGTCCGGCTCGCGACGACGACGACGAGCCGCTACGATGAACCGGCGTCAATCTATTACTCGGAAACATCGTTAATGCAACGGACGTTGTGTCAGGCTTGTCCGGGCAACGTTTACGAATGAATTATCTGGTTGATCGTCTCCGTGGAATCCTGGGTCCCTGGCGCCACCCTTCGGTCCGACTCCCAAGCTGCAGGATGCATCGATTTTATCCAAATGCACTCCGTTGCATGCTGATCCAGTCCTCGGCCAAACGAACCATTCAAACCGGAATTTCTCTTCAGAAGAAATAATTTACTGCCTGAGACATAAAACTGAGCAGCACTGGTGTTTGTATTTCTTTTAATAAAAAAGATAATTAAAAATGGAGGCTCGAGGAGTAAATGTTAAAAGTTTTACTCTTTGTTTGAACTAGAGTCCGACGGTTCTTAACGATTTTCCAAGGTCTGGTCTCTTAACTGCAGCTCAAACACGCGTTTCTCTGTTTTTGCTGCCGGCGAGAGTAATTACCCCGGTGGCTTTTCCGGCTGACACGCAATTTCGACGCGGCGAGGGAAAGGCAATAGGCGCGTTTCGGCAGCGAAAGAGACGACAGGGTATTTACAGGTTCACCCCAGGCCGGAGGTAGGCACGGAGCCCTTACCGATGGCACGCGGATGGGGACGTCAACGGGTGACGAACGACGGTGAATTTCTCACTTTGTCTCCGCGCGATGGGTCACCCGTGGGACCCGGGGGGTAAAAACGGAACGAGGGGGAGGGTGGGGGACCACTGTTTTGCACCGCTTCCCTAATTGTCGAATGTCTTGCGGAGTTCCAGACAAATGGAGTCGACCGTTACTGACTCCCATTTGGTATATCAAATTGTTATAAACCCTTTAACCTAATCGCACTGTACAATACATATACTATACTAATAATTCAGCGCAATATTAATAATACAGTACAATACTAATAATACAGTAAAATTATTATACAGGGTGGATCGCTACATTTTGCCATCTAGATTTACGTCATTATTATTGCGCGTGGCAAACAATGTTTCAGATGAAATTGAATGGTTCAGTGGGGCTCACACGATACCAAGAATATTTTTCTGTTTATGTCATTTTTTTAGAGATATGAAAGTCACCTTTATTTTTTTTTTCACCATTTTTTAGACACCTGCGATGATAGTCCTTTTCATTAGGAATTCAGTTACTATAATTGTTCAAGGTCATTCAAAGTTAAAATATGGAAGCAGAATACGTTTATCGCAAGTAAGACTTGTAGTAAACATGCTAAGGTCCTTCAATGTTAGTGAATGTTTTCAAAAATTTCTAGTCGATTACTTATACGTTTTCGTATACTTTTCTGCGACCATGACCTTGAGTGATTTTCAACAACTATAGTAATTGAATTCCTAATGAAAGGGACTATCATCGTAGGTATTTAAAAAATAGAGGTTCCATTTAAAAAAATTGAGGTGATCTTCATATCTCTAAAAAAAATGATATAAATACAAAAATATTCTTGGTATCGTGTGAATCCCACTGAACCATTCAACTTCATCTGAAACATTGTTTGCTACGCGCAATAATAATGACGTAAATCTAGATGGCAAAATGTAGCGATCCACCCTGTATTTATAAATTTGGGAAATTTGGTTGGAAATGTATTTTAATATAGTGAAGATCGTTTTTAATTTCGTTCAGTTGGGACGTAAATTTAATATTGGACTTAATTAAGTCGGATGAATCGTGGAATGTTTTGGCGGATCAGGAAGCTAATTTGATTAGGTGCGTTTGCCTAGGAACTTAGCTAACCCGAAACGCGGATGTGGGTACCTAATGAAATTATACGGATCGGATGTGGGCCCAGAGCGAGAAGAATCGTTCTCCATAAAACAGGAAACCCATTAATAAAAACAATTAAATATAAATTGAATTTGAAGGGCAGGGAGGGCCACCATAAAAATTTCATTTATACCGTTAATAAAATCTAATTAAAGCCGTACGTATTACCGAATTCCCTTTGGGGCGTCCGTCTAAAAATCCGGCTGCATTAAAAACCGGGATATACATATATAAATAGTAACCATAAACGAGGACGCGGGGGAAAAAGGTCCGCGTCTCGGTTTAAAGGATTGAGATAATTGACGCAGCATCAAAACGATGTTTCCACGGTCCGCGAGTTCTTTGATTAAAGGACCCTCGGCGCTCTCAAATTGCGCCCCGGCGTAAAACCAGCAAAAAGGACCGAGCAAGCCAACCGGCGGCGGCAGCGAGCGGTGGCTTTGCGCCGGCTTGTTTTCGACCGAGCTTGCAGGAAGCCTCGACAACGCGTCGCGCGCGTCCCGCCGCCGTGCGAGCGAGCGAGCGAGCGAGTCGACGCGCGCCTATCTTGTTACACTCGGTGAATACATAAATATAAATTACTTAATTTCGTAACTCGGTTTAAGTTCGCGCCTCCCGGCGACCTAGGGAAGAGACGTGATCTTGAATTCATTGTCTCATCGTGACACGCCTCCGGCTAATGTAACATTGCCGGATATATCTAACGTGTACACACGCCCCGGTGACGGTTCATATAATTTCATTGCCCTAAACCGCGATCGACGTTGAATCGCTAAACGCGGAGGTTCGTGTCGTATCGTTCGCGATCGGGAATCAATTTTTTTTTGCCTACTAGCTAATCGTGCTTTATCGTCGCTAGACATCGCGCCAGACCAATAGGTTCTTCCTACTTTACTTCAAGCAGAAATTGATGAATGAATACAGAATTAATTTCAGATTACGTTGACAAGCAATAAATTTCAATAAAACTGCAGTTTTTGTATTCATATTTATGTACATAATAAATCATCTAATTTATATTCAAATATTTTAGAATATTTACTTAAATATATGAAAATCAGCCAAAATATATGAATATCTGTCATTAATTTAGGGCCTGTTAACCCTGGATGAGTTTTCAAAAGCAGTTCAGAAGGTCGCGGGGCATCTTTTTATTTCGAGTCAGCTACCCTTCTCTCCGATGTGGCCGCAAAAAATATTTGACACGACCAACACCTAGCGGCGGATCTCCAGCGTGAGATTACAGGAACACATCGTTCAAACGGCCGTGTAACGAGTATACTTACACGTGTCACGTGTGCGACCAGATGAGCGGCAGATTCGGAATATCGTGTTGCACCGGAGAGGGTTGAAGGGACAAAAGTTAGGCGCCTGGCGCGGGGCAACGTTCTTTGAGAACGGGAAGTTCTTTAAACCGAGACTGCAATTGGATACGAACCAAAAATACCTTTGAGAAGTTTCACGAAAATGTCTTCTAGCAGGAACAAATTTTCCCTCATTATAATTCATACAATTTATCGTACATATTGTAATTATTTATAATTACTCTTAATTATAGTATATACAATAAATTGCTGTTTTAAATACTGTAATTCATACAATTCATTGTATATATTATAATAAATACAATAAATTGCTATTTTAAATATTATTATACCTAAATCGTTAAATATTTTGCCTAGAAGAAAAGAGAAACGACGAATACAGAATGTTGCTAATGTACATTCATCATACGATTTTTGAAGAGAGCGGCGACCAATTACGGCTGCTTTCGAATTCGATTTGAATTTATAAGCCGATGCCATATATAGAGAGATCCGAGGCGCGGCTTCGTCGGTTAATCTCGTTGATTTATATTACTCCACGGTTTATCGTGTTCACGGTGGAAGTATCTGTCGATCGGCCGAAGACGTCGCATTTAAAATGCGGGAAGGAACGTAGCTTCGATTCGCTTTGAACACGTCAAAGCGTACTCGATGGTACGCACTGATACTGTGCTATGTCAACTTCGTTTCTACATACACTTAACAGGGTTGCCTTTCGATAATTATTCCTTTCCAAGCGTGTTCTCGTTGATAAAAATTACGACTGGATCTCAGATTAATTTACATTCACCCAATCACGTATTTCTTTAACAGAACTTCTTTTATTATAGTTTTTTTTATTATGTATCTTTTGCTAGTTGTGGAAGTTTATGTTAGTGAGTCTATGATCGGTTCTATCTTTTGCAACGCGATTCTTAAGTTATAATTGTCAGGTGCGATGAATGTCAGCCGATTCCAGTCGTATATAACGTTGACAGGCTGGTACTGTGAAATCATTACAACGATGATGCTTGTCACTAATCATTTGGACACTGCACTGTCCTACATTCACGGTCGTTACTGCATTCCGAACTCTCAACTGGATCTAAGCTTTCAAACTGCTTCAAGATTTTCGATCGACGTACCTTGTTAAAAACACCAAGAACAATCAATAGGAAAGTAGTATAGTTATTTTCAAACTAAGAGTGGCTGACAAGTCTTAGTGCAAAAAATTGACAAGTTTCAAGATTGCTTGTTCTTAATTCAGATATTTTTTTTTATAAAATAATTGTTATATCTTCTGAGAGACAATAAATACTTGAAGGATTTATGAACAGAAGGTACATTAAAGGGTCTTTTGGAACCATGAAAAGTTGACAAACTCTGATACCAAAATTAGAATGTTTGAAGGATCATTTTTTTAATTCAGATTTCTTTTTATAAAATAATTGTTATATTTTCTAATAGACAATAAATACTTGAAGGATTTATGAACGGGAATATAACTACATTGAAGGGACATTTTAAAACCTTGACAAATGCTGATACGAAAACTTGATAGGTTTGAATTATGCCCTTTTTTAATTCAAATATTTTTTTATGGAACATGTGTCAGGTTTTTTTACAGTCAATAGACACTTGAAAGGCTTACAAACAGAAGTATAGGAGAAGGTTACATTTTGAAAATAAGGGTGATTGACAAATTCTGATACAGAAAATTGACAAGTCTCAAGTGTGCCTTTTTTCAGTTCAAATATTTTTTTATGGAATATTCGTCAGAGTTTGTGATAGAAAGTACGTGGAGCATGTATAAACAGACATGTAGATACATTGAAGAAACATTTTGAAATCAAGATTTATTTGCGTACTCAATACAAAAAATTTACAAATTTACAGATTTTTTTTATTATATAATTGTCAGATTTTTTTTATACACAATAAGCACTTGGAGGATTTATGAACAGAGAGAGGTAGGTAAATTGAAACCAAGAGTTCTTGACAAATTCTAATACAGAAAGTTGACAATGTTCAACTATGCCCTTTTTTTATTCAAATATTTTTATATCGAACATTTGTCAGATTTTTTTGATAGTCAATAGACACTTGGAAAGCTTACGAACAGAAGCATAGGTACATTGAAGAGAGATTTTGAAACCAAGGGTGGTTGACAAATTCCGATACGAAAAATTGACAAGCTTCAACTACGCCCTTTTTCAATACAAATATTTTTTTATGGAATATCCGTCAGAGTTTGTGATAGACAATAAGTACTTGGGAGACTTACGAACAGAAGTGTAGGTACATCGAAGAGACATGTAAAGAGGAGGAAAAAAAGTAGGGAGTAAGAGAGTATTCAAGGGGCATACTCGCGATGGAAAAATCTNCGGAGTTTGTGATAGACAATAAGTACTTGGGAGACTTACGAACAGAAGTGTAGGTACATCGAAGAGACATGTAAAGAGGAAGAAAAAAAGGTAGGGAGTAAGAGAGTATTCAAGGGGCATACTCGCGATGGAAAAATCTATCGTCTCGCGGCGCAATGCTCGTTCGAGTGAACCTATTTGGAACGCGATCGTAAAAGGAGACTGCGTTCTCCATATCGGAGCCCCGAAGTCTCCATATTATTCGATCAGACTCGACGTTACCTAAATTGTTTCAGCCCGTTCGTGGCCGCCACGGAAAATTGGAAAAGCGTCTGGTCGACATGGGACAGAGGTTCCCTTTCTGAAAGATCGCTCGAACTCTACAGAAGGGCGGGGGTGGAGTCACGTAGCGCCTACAACATCGTACAACTCCAACCATAAGTCCCAAAACAGTTATAAATAATAATAAAAATCCCACATTAGTAAACATCATTAAATTAAAAAATGAAGAAAAATCAGGTAACAAATCACACTGTAAATTCATCTTTTGAATATAATCAATTATTATATTAAATCAATTTTTATATAATAATTTCAAGCATTTGTAAACATTCAATCACTTTTATTACTTAAACAGAGCATTATATCTCTGTATAAAAATATTCTTATCAATTAACACATGTGAATATTACAGATTTATTAGTACCTTGCTATTACTTCTGATTACTTTCCTTATACATCTACCTTCAATCAATAATCTATTACTAACAACAGCTCATAGAATGCTACAAGTACTTTTGATTGTGTAATATATTGATTGTCAACTAGCCTTCTTTCTCGCTTTATGTACTTTGGGTATTATTGGCCGTATTTTTATTATGAATAAAAAAAATGAATAACAACACATCTCAAACTTGCCTAATTTTTTACCTTTTCATTAAAAGGTTAGTTTTTTATAATAATTTCAAGCATTTGTAAACATTCAATTTTTTTATAAATGCGATTTAGTCTCAAGTTTTACAGAGAAGACGCGGGAGTGTGTATATCGTGAGATAGGTAACATCGATCGATTTCGAGTGAACGTGGAACGGTGGAAAAAGAATGTGGGAGTGGGCCGAGGAGTCCGCTCGCGGATNTTAACTTTTCATTAAAAGGTTATTTTTTTATAATAATTTCAAGCATTTGTAAAGATTCAATTTTGTTATAAATGCGATTTAGTCTCAAGTTTTACAGAGAATACGCGGGAGTGTGTATATCGTGAGATAGGTAACATCGATCGATTTCGAGTGAACGTGCAACGGTGGAAAAAGAATGTGGGAGTGGGCCGAGGAGTCCGCTCGCGGATCGTACATCGTTCCATTTTGTCGTTCGGCCGTTACGTGACTCCCGGCCCCCGCGACTATTTCGTGCGATAAGTCACGGCGCGCGGCGCAGAAAGGGAGTAGTAGCCGGAAAAATCTGATCTGGATCGCGCGTCCCCCTTGTAAATCATTTTCTCCGTCCTTAAACCGTCATTCCCATCCATAACCGGTATCGACCGGGCGCGCCGCGCCGCCGGTAGGCCGGGAGTAAATTCACCGCCGGCGATCTCGCGGCAGCATCTTCCCCGCCGCTGTTTGCCCGTCGATAAGAAAGCTAATCTACCGGTCCCGTTAATACGGGAACGCGGAGCCACACGTTTACAAGGTAAGCGTTCGTCGAACAAAAACCGATCGCGAGGGACTGAATTTTTAAACGCTCGAGGGTGGCCCGGCGGCTCTTTACACGCGGAACGGGGTTGTTGGTAGGCGGATCGCATTTATCCTCCGTCCCGGCTCCTTTTCTCCGCGCAGCCACAAATTCTCCCTCCTCCGGTCTCGCCTTGCATCGCGCCGGGAATGCTAGGAGCGCTGCCATTGTCGGACCCGTCGTTACACAATGCTTGCCGTCGCAGCTGTCGCGGCGGAAACAAATTTCTAATGTCGCATTAAACAAACCGTCACAATGGCAACGTCATTCGATCCGGATTCGTATTAGGACTGATCGACGATTCGAGAGTCACTCACAATGGGGACACATGGTTGTCGCGCGCATGTACGCGATACTAACGAACGGCACGAGGAGGCCTCTTGACGTATTAACGACGGATTAGCCGGAGAGGGACGATTTCGGAGCGCACACTTTTCTATTCGCCGGGTCACGTAACAGTTGGGGTCCGATCGGTAGCGTTTATCTAGCCTGCACCGTTTCCGGAAAAACGTGACGGACACAATGACGGTATGTGTTATGCGGTTGGTAATCGTCTCAACCTAATCACGTGCACAGTGTGACGACATTGGATCTACTGATGATCGATAGGAAGTGTAATTGGAAGCTGCCATATGTGTTAAGATAATATATTCTGATTTAGAGATTGCATCCCTGAACGAGAAATGAGAACCACCATCTTTTATAGTTTCAGTAAAAGTGAATCGAAGTTATTATGTATTTTAATAATTGTTTATCTATTTATTTATGTGCAGGTTTGTAAAATATATTGGTATATAATAAGAAAAGAAATTGAAGAAAGGAAGTATAATTGGAAGCTGCCATATGTGTTAAGATAATATTCTGATTTAGAGATTGCAGCCCTGAACGAGAAATGAGAACCACCATCTTTTATAGTTTCAGTAAAAGTGAATCGAAGTTATTATGTATTTTAATAATGGTTTATCTATTTATTTATGTGCAGGTTTGTAAAATATATTGGTATATAATAAGAAAAGAAATTGAAGAAAGAAAGTGTAATTGGAAGCTGCCATATGTGTTAAGATAATATATTCTGATTTAGAGATTGCATCCCTGATCGAGAAATGAGGACCACCATCTTTTATAGTTTTAGTAAAAGTGAATCGAGGTTATTATATATTTTAATAATTGTTTATTTATTTATTTATGTGCAGGTTTGTAAAATCTATTGGTATACAATGAGAAAAATTAAAAATGAAATGTACAATTAAGATAGCATATATGTATAAAATGCTGAAGTCTGTTTAACTTATCTTCAGAACTAGAAGAGATAATTCAGGATAATTCTTGTAAATGAGTTGGAAGTTGCAAAAATTTGCAGATTACAGAAATTAATGAAGAAATTAAACAGAAAGGCTTTAATACGAGAGCCCTGAGAATTCCCAGATTTAACATGAACCTGTCGTTGAACAAACATTATATTTTACAATTAATCGTGTATCACTAATAAAATCATATTATTTATTTATCGTCTGTGAATCTGAACGAAGTATGTTCTGTATTCAACCCGTTCGACGTGAATAAAAAAGCGCTTTGGAGTCTGAAATATTTCGGTCGACTAACTGGATTCTCTAATCAAGGGAACGAAAATCGTTACACGTTTTCATGCCCGGCAATCGAAAGCAGAGTCAGGTGGGCGAGGGATCGAGAGAGAAAGAGAGAGAGCGAGAGAGAGAGAGGGTGAGAGAGAGGTACGGGGTGCCGCGCAACGAGATTGAGTCCCCGCAATAANAGAGAAAGAGAGAGAGCGAGAGAGAGAGAGGGGGAGAGAGAGAGGTACGGGGTGCCGCGCAACGAGATTGAGTCCCCGCAATAATCCATCGCGAATTACGTACTCTGACGACGCTCCGTCGTCGACGTTAATCCAGAAAGGCCGACGTGATTGGCAGTGTCAGGCCGTGGGATGAAGCGCCGCGGCGCGCTGGCAACCGAAGCGCAAGGAGAGAGTAATTTGTATTCACGTTAGGTGTTGTCTCGCCACCTGGCAGCCCGGCCACCCCTCCCCCCGCGCTCGCCCACCCTCCCCGTCCGCGGTACCTGCGCGCCTTTACTTCCTCTCTTCCCTTTCCTTCTGACATTCCCTCTCATCCTTCTCGTCCTCCTCATCTTGTCGCTGTCCGTCCCGCCGGCTTGACGTATGTCCCCATCGATCACTTTCGCGGCGCCCCTGCCTCCCCCCTCCCCCCCTTCCGCCCGCGTTCCCACGTCCGACTCGCGCCCGCGCCATTGAAATTCCGCCCGGGTATAATAAGGTTTTATTGCTTTCGCGGCCGGGCTCGAAAACAAAAGGGGCAAGGTCGAAGGGTACCGCGAGAAAGATAAAGCGGGCGTCGGACTTCCGAGAAGTTTCCCCGGAACCCGCCCGCCGCGGTAGCTGCTGTTACGAACCGAAATGACTATCTCGGTGTTTGTCTTCGGGAATTCGTTTCGTTGATTCGCGAACGGGTCGTTAATTTTAAGATCTTCCCTTCGCGCGACTGGAGAACCGTCGTAAAAATATTTAAGAACCAGGGAGACGGGAATTGTTTCACTGATTCCGCTATAAAACTTGGTAAGGATTTATTAAAATTCAAGAATCGATCGATTTAATAAGATCCCTGGAATCGTAGATCTCTTAATAAAATATCAGAATAACCAATATTTTTATACGACTGTTCTTAATGATGTATTTTACGAACTATCCTATTATACGTAACACGCAGTTCGGTAAAACGATCCCGAGAAATCGAGTTTCGTATTGACTGTAAATGCGGGGTGTTAAATTCGATCCGGTTATCAGTAAAATTCTTTACGGGGCGATATCGTTATCGATCGAAACGTCACGGCTGTAAAGCCCGTCGACGACGGTGGCCGGTCGAACGACGCGGAAATAATCGGCAAACAGGCAATATGTCAGTAGGATGGTAGTAGGATACGCCTAGTAGGGACTTGTTAGCCAAAAACAAATAAGAGTGGGTACTAACGCCAGCGGACGGACCGTCCTCGAGGCCCATGGGATTATCCGTCCCATCTCGTTTCGCCCCTGTCAACCACCATCTAGCCCTGGCCTTGACGATCTGTTCTTATTTCATTCCTCCCTCGCTTTTTTCGGAGGCATCGCCACAGGACTTCGGTGGAGGAAGAGCGGAAGAGGAATCACGCGTACGTCGCTCGTATTATGTAAACGCGCGCAAAAAGGAGCCAAATGGAAAATACGTATTTCCATGCCGGCTAGATAAGGAATGCGAGCGCGTTCCTCGCGGCTGGATAAAAGTTTCTGTCGAAACGCTGGCTGGATTTGCGGGAGATATGTACCGCGCGGCGCGCATAGAAAATTCGCCGGTCCATTCGTTGTAGATGCAAAAATTTTGGAAACGTGTCTGAATGCTCTGAACCGGCGCGGAACCGAAAGCACGGACTCTGTGCTTGTACGACCAGCGAAATAAGTCGTCAAAGCTACAGTATCTCTCTCTCTCTCTCTCTCTCTCTACATCTGAGAGGAAATATTGACCGAAACAGATGGACGTAGACACGTGCTACTTCCTGAGACAAATAGACACACCTCACGTCTTTCTTTATGCTGGACACAAACGAATAGTGAACACTGATAGAAAAAATAATGAGAAGAGAGAAAAGAGTGGAAGGTTAAATTGGGGCAATGTTAGTTTTGTTGGATAAATGTATATTAGAGGCTATAAGTATTAGGAGATCTGTTATGTTAATATATTAGGAATCTAAATAAACTTATGCTCGATGGAAATGCATGAAATCAATGTAAATTTGCAGCACAATAGAGCAGAAGTACCTAAATAGAGGATTCTATCTTTGCTGCAAAATATATTCTTATTAATTGACGTCTGAACTTTTTGATTGTTCAGTTAAGAAAGAATTTTGTCAGTTTTTTCTTATGATTTACGATTATTATTTTTGTTTAACAAATTATGTGTACAATCTCTTTTAAATCNATAGTGAACACTGATAGAAAAAATAATGAGAAGAGAGAAAAGAGTGGAAGCTTAAATTGGGGCAATGTTAGTTTTTTGGATAAATGTATATTAGAGGCTATAAGTATTAGGAGATCTGTTATGCTAATATATTAGGAATTTAAATAAACTTATGCTCGATGGAAATGCATGAAATCAATGTAAATTTGCAGCACAATAGAGCAGAAGTACCTAAATAGAGGATTCTATCTTTGCTGCAAAATATATTCTTATTAATTGACGTCTGAACTTTTTGATTGTTCAGTTAAGAAAGAATTTTGTCAGTTTTTTCTTATGATTTACGATTATTATTTTTGCTTAACAAATTATGTGTACAATCTCTTTTANGATCTGTTATGTTAATATATTAGGAATTTAAATAGACTTATGCTCCATGGAAAAGTGTGAAATCAATGTGAATTTGCAGCACTATACTTCAAAAGTACTTAAATAGAGACTTTTATTTTTGCTGCAAAATATATTCTTATTAATTAGCATTTGAACTTTTTGATTATTTGGCCAGGAAAGTATTTTGTTAGTTCTTTCTTATGATTATTATTTTTGTTTCACAAATTATGTGTACAATCTCTTTTAAATAAATAATCTATTAATAATAGTAGCTGATTGAATATGTGCAATTTTGTTGTATTGTGCTGCAAATTTACATTGATTTCATGATTTTCCAGATTTCATCGAGCATAAGTTTATTTGCATTTATCTAAAATTGTCAATATAACTAAAATGAAAACTTAACGATTTACTCGAGCAGAAATGAAGATTATTATTTTATAGAATAAAATTATTTTCATGTAATATTTAAACTTACCCAGCTTTTACCTTTTCATAAAAAGTCAGTTTGTATTGGAATTAATTATATTCTCATATAAAATTCAATTCAAAGTGTGTGAATTATTGGGTTGTTTGAAAAGTTCTCTCTCATTTTTTATGGATGGAATAGGATTTAGGAAAAGTTCTTTCTCACTTTTTATGGGTGGTTTAAAATTAGTGATCTTATAATATCGGAAAGATTGAAAGCAAATAACATATATATATAGATTCTAAAAAAATGCATTACCAGTCAGATTATATCGATGTTCATAAAAGTGTTTCAAAGTGAAAACATCATAATTATTGAGTTGGCAACTAAGTGGTTGCGGATTTTAGATAAGAAATCCACCGATAAAGCCCGCAATCATTTAGTTACCAACTCAATACTTCATTTTGAGTTTTAAGAAATTTTATTCCTGAGTGATTGTTATGAATAAAATAATGTCTCTTGCAATGTACCCTAAATTAAACACTACAATTTTGTCTTGATTCTCTGAGAAGTAAATACAAATAAAATTACATAAACGAATATTTGCACTATTTTTGATTGAGTCTTCAAATGTCACGAAAAATGAAGATAAAGTATAGAACACAAAATCAATAAATCAATAAATGAATAACTGTATATCACAATTGAAATTTGTTGCCTTCAAATTTCCTATAAAAATTGAAACCAATTTTCCAGACAAATATAAAAAACGGTCTATATTTCTTCAACAGAATCGAGCGTCTAGGCTCATTATAAACTTTTTTATCAGCCTAAAATCATTGTATTTCATAGATCAGCAATCATTACTCAACATATATTCATGTAACTTAACCATGTAACGAATGTAATCAATTGCACAAATTTGACAATGATCGCTAATGACTCTACTGTTGATGTGACCATAAGAAATAAAACTTTTATTTAAAAAAAAGAAAATTTTCCAGACAACCCAACACTATGTGATACGTTTTATCAATTACTGCATCAGCACTATCCAACACTGTTCATCAGAATTTCTGAAAATATTTTATAAAAAATATTTTAATACTTAAGACCCGACAGTGGGTATCGCGTTTAGATTCAGCTCGGCGACGTCACGAGTTACGAGTGTACGTGGACGGAGGTATCCTTTGATCATCTTCTGGTGTAAAAGATTTAGAGCAAGCTCTCTCTCTGCATCGTCCCGTCTGCAAGCTTTCGCCTCTCTTTCCCTTTGCAAGGCTCTCGCCACCGCCGGTGCCGTTTGGGAATACAGCCATTATCCTCTCGACATACAGATGAAAGCGAAACCTGACCACGGAATGGATTTATCCGGGAAAGACGGGCACAAAGGGGACGCAAGTTTTCCGCTAATGCTCCCGCGGTCTATTTTAAAAATATCCCTCTGCGCTTTAATCGTGCATCGCTCTCCTCTACGCGCGACTCGCCTCCCTTTTAGCGACGCGCATTTCGCAACCGCGGCGACGATATTTCACTTTGCCCGCAAAGTTTTCAGCGAATCGTCGCGAGAACGGTGGATATCGCGGTCGCGATCGCCCCACTTCCATAAATTCATAAATCCAGATTTTATTCCGCCGCCCCGTTACGCGGCGGGGCGTCGCGATTGTTACGCGAACGCGTACATTAAACGCGCGTGCACGCGTGAAAGCGCGCGCGTAAGTTGCGGTAACCGCGCGGTAACCTTGGCAATTTAGACGTAAATCGCATTCTCGGCAACGCGGAACTTTCGCGTGGCGATATTGTTCTGACACTACGCAAACACACAGCGAACGGAGCGCAATTCCGGTACGGGTGTAACCAAGGCTATGAATTATGCAACCCCTATTGGTTGCCGGCACCCTCCGGTGGACTGGCACAATCCTCGCGCTCTCTCTCTCTCTCTCCCTCGTTTGCCGACTATTCGTGCCTCCGTCTCGCTCCCGCCCGCGCAACAATTCCACTAAATGTACCTATTATATCGACCAACTCCTTCCAATATCGCGTTCGCTGCCACAATTTCGATGCGACCCGTTAGCATTCGCCCGGGCCGGTTTTTAGCCGTTTGAACAACC
Source organism: Ceratina japonica (assembly GCA_019453355.1). NCBI lineage: Eukaryota > Metazoa > Arthropoda > Insecta > Hymenoptera > Apidae > Ceratina > Ceratina japonica. The sequence goes on along the minus strand of SMSR01014964.1, from coordinate 25,117 downwards.
TCGTGTCACGCGGTTCCGTTTTATCGGGACAACACCTGGCCCGCGAATCGCCCGTTATTACGTCGTTTGCTCGTATTGATCGATCGATTGATTGGAAATGCAGATTTGCTCATGCGGAGAAATCCTACAAATTGTGCCCCGTGGACTTGACTCGCGGACAAAACGGAAGGACGTGATGTTCGATGGAATATTCTCATTTTATTCGACCATTCAGCCGGTTTATTTCGGAAGTTTTCGCGTGAATTTTTCACATCGTTCGCCGGCGTTCTTCCGATTGAAAAATATGCAAAATCATCGCCCGGCCACGGGGACGTGTACACAATTTTGAACACCGGCCCCCGACACATTACACAACGTGACATACATACATATATACATAAGGAATGCACAGTTTTTCGAAACGATTCCCGATCTATTTGGCATTCATGTATGTAAAAAATAAAATCGCTTCGACAGAAAGATTCATTATGCAGTATAAGTGTTCTTAATATTTCTTGTGTTCGTTTCTTTGTTCGACATTGATAATCATTTGATGGATGTATTGGGCTGTTAAGTCTGTGCCGATTTTTGGTAGATGGATTAGGGTAGGACTGAGCAAACAAATGTTTATTTGTTTTAAAACATGATTCTTTAGGCATATTTGGAAAAGTCATTGTTTATTGAGATTATGACTGTATTTAATAATGTAATAATAATTAATGTAAAAGTAGACGTCACAAAGTGGAGCAAAAATCGTAGTTACTATAATACGATTTGGACTTTAAGTAATTTTATTCCAAAGAGTGATTGTTCTGAATAAAATAAGGACCAGGGCACCGGCACCATGCAATATACCTTAAATTAGAAATCAAAACGAATTTTGTCTTGATTCTTCAAGAAGTACATAAAATTGAATAGTATAAACGTCTATTTTACACTATTTTTAGGGATACACTCTGCAAATTGCACAAGAAATGAAGAATGACAAAATAGCACGCATATAATTGAATAAATTATTAACTGTATGTATATCAACATTTACATTCGCTGCTTTTGAATCTTTTATAAATATCAGCATGAACTTTCCGAATAACCTAATAATATTAGGCTAATATACAATTTTCTGATTTAATCTAATTTATTTACCAAGATACGTTTATTAATTAAATACATAAATTGTTTAGTACAACATAGTTTTTGGAATACAAATTTTAGAATAATGACCAAAATATTATATTTTTCATAGATTTGCATATCACAAAATTATATGTTTGTTAATTGTAGTACCATTTATTAACTCTACCTTTATTAGTCAAGGAATAGGACTTGGTTTACATCTTGAATATTATAATACTTAATCATTCATCCCTCCATACCTTCACTAATGGTTCATTTCACACTTCATTACCCATCGATTTTATATTCTTGAAAAACTTATCAAACTGTAGATGAAGTAAGCAAAACAAAATCAAAATAATATAGTTTATTCTTTCATAATATAATCTCTTTTTTTACGTTACTCATATCTTTTATCTAGAGATTCTTTCTAACCACACATTGTCAATTCTTTTACACTTTACATTATCAATACTTTTAAATTTCTATATCTTAATCCTTAATCCTCTGAATTCTATATAAAAGGATTTCAACCTTTTAAAGTCCAATAAACAATCTACATAAAAAGACATAAAATATAATATTCATTAATTATAATCAATGATTATAGAGTAAACTTCTCTCTCTCAACTCTAAATGCACTGTGTGGTTGCCAAATGGATCAAGACTCATTTTGATCGATCAACTGAACCGTGAGATATTTTATAATTTATGTACGGTTCCTGAATTTGTCAGCTTCGTTCAATTCCCATTTATTATAATATCCGTTTATATTAGAAGCGAAGTTGCGTTGGATTAGAGTCAAGTTTGGTTTAGGCGTCGACACACGTGGCCGTGCAGCGAGCTCGACTCGGTATTTACGAGTAACAATGAATCCCTTTCAAAGGCGCACGCAGCGAGTCCATTTAGCGTTTTCCTCCAGCTTACATACAACGAACGTAGTAATTACTCGTTAAGAGCCGAAAGGTGGCTCATAGAGGGAGGGAAAGCAGGCTTAAATTCTGCAACGCGTCATTTCGTTCGTGCCATTAAAACCGTTGAGATCAGCCGCGGCGAGGGTGGAACGGAAAAGGGACTAGAGATTTCGACGGAGAGTAAGACAGCGGGGTGGGTCTGTCGGGGGAGGGAGCGCGAGTAAAGGATCAGAAAAAAAGAGCGTGCTGGATGGATCCGCGACTGGTGGCATTTGAAACGCTTAAAAAAGAGCGCGTCGTAAAAAGGACTGGATACTTTGATGCGGGTTGTTCGTTTTATCTCGAAAAAACGGGGAAGGTGCGAGGACCGAAGGGCGCGCGTTCACTCCCCCGCCCGCCCCTTCCGCTCTGTCCTCTGGTAGTAAAGAGTCGGGGCCGCTATCTTCCTTCCGCAACGCCGCTGCTAACGGGCCGCCGTTATCAATGGCCCCTCGCTTAATGATTTTCAAGCGGACCGACCGCTTCGGCCCCGGCGGCCCCCGCGTCTCTCCGCAGACAACGCGGATGCCCGATGAATATTTAACGATAACATATTATAGAGCTTGATATGCAGCGTTAAATCACGGTCGAATTGTCCGTCGAGGATTTCGCTCGCATTAATTCGAGCATCCGTTCGATAATAACGGCGGTTTCATGCGAAATGGCCCGTGAAATCGTCGCTGACGTTTATCCCTGTTTTATTTAACGTCCGATAAAGTACGGCTAGTTTGCGATCCGACCGAAGTGTCATTCAATTAGCCGGAAGAATTGGCCTAATTCGATGACGAGCCCGAATCCTGTTCAAACCGCGTTCACTCGATCGCTGTACAAATAGTAATTACGCAGGTCCTTGACCTATAGATATTTTGGATAACGATTACTATGGCGATCGCGTATGTACTATGCATTTCTATGCAATAATGAAATTGCCTGACTTCCGCCGAGGTCGAAGTGCAATCTTCATACCGCGGCACGTGTTTACCACAATTTTTGCAGGTTACATTTCACGGGCGGTACGCGCGCGTATCTCGTATATCGCGGCCGGGCGTGCATCGCTGTCAACGATAAACGTAAACACGTTTTTACGCGAGATGGGAAAGGACACGAAGGTGCAAAATAAATCTGTCCCCCGGTAAGAAAGACAGAATGCCCGGTGGATCTCAGACGGAATTTACGAAAGCAATTTTCAGCGTCCCAGGAGGGAGGAGGAGAGAGGGAGCAGCATATTTGCGATGTGCGGCTGATAAATAAATTTATCATCGGGAAAACGCGGGGTTATTCCATTTATAGCGGCAGCGGTGGCTGGCTCCGTCGATTGTCGCCGGATCGAAAGACCGGAGGCTGTTCATCGATTCCGTTACCCGGCGATAAATTGATCCTCGGCCACACCTCCGGCCTCCGCGCCGGATGATTTATATCGTTATTATTTAGCGCGGAGCATTAATAGTCCGGCAAACACGGTGGAAACATGTCAGACACACGCGAAACAGCGAAATTCCGCTGGGAGAGGACGCGCGCACTTTTATTCGTCCGCTCCTTTTCCCTGTCGCGGATCGTTAATCATCCGCGCGGGCGAGAACGAGAGGGCCGCGCGGACAAACGAGAAAGAAAAATAGACCGCGATGAATGGAAAAAATAGTGAACCGGCTGGGAATTTTTCAGTCAACCGCTACATCACCGCACGGGCACCGCCGCGAAAAACACCGCGCGTTGTCCCACGGGGATGTTCATGTCGCTATTCAAACGTCTAGAAGCCCGCACCTTCACACGCCCCGGCGAAGATACATTTATAATAGCTCGCAGCGCGTTCAACGTGTCGCCCGCGAAATTACGCTCCGACCGAGCGGACCGAATTAATTATTGTCCGCGTACGTTTCCTAATTCGCGATTTACCCTTAATACACCGAATTAACTCCAATTTAACCTTGGAGGGTTAAACCACGTAGTGGAAAAAAATACGCACATTTTTGCTGGATTTTTTTTATAATCGAAAAATCATTGGTGTCGCAATTCATAAATTACGGGAGAAATGCTGTACAATCGACATTTTGACATGTATCACTTTCAAAAAATTATTTTGTACAGTCTATTGTCTATTATACAGTCTAGTCTACATTTATTCTACATTTATCTTTCTACATCTATTCTACATCTCGTAGAATCCGAATATGCAATAAGAAATCTAGGTTTCCATTTAAAAAACGAAAGTTGATCTTCATTCGACCTTGAAAATTTATTTTGAGGTCAAGTTCAAGGTCACCAATATTTTGCCCTTTCGAAACTCTATAACTTTTGTCTCAAACATTTTTTGCCATCTTGCTTATTTTTCGAGATATTCGCCCGGGGACATTAAAATGGAACACTCTGTATGTACAATAAAGCCCCTATTTTGTAATTTCGATTTATTTCATGGTTCTGCTAAAAAAAAATCACAAAATGGGACCTCCCCTTATAAACTATTTTATCATTTCGTTCTATAATATTTAATATCATTTCGTATTATCAGATTCCTTGATAGATAAGAAACGTTGTAAGATTTACGACATTCATGTATTCTTATCGTTGATAGAGACTTGATATTCGTTCCCCTACTTCAAAATTCAACTCTGATAAAATATACACGTCGGGCTGTCGCGATATTTTAAGCCTTTAATTAATGTAAATGCATGTCGTTAGTCAAGGGAGTATCTGCGTCCTTTGAAAGGACTTCTCAAGCCTGTTTACAGTTACGTCGAGTCTCGTGCGAGCCACGTTGAAAAGGCAGACCTTCATAAGAGGCGCTGATACAATTCTACTGCACGGTCGCTCGGGTTACTCTCTGATGTTGTATCATGACTCGTACATATAAGTATGTACAAGTTTATATGTATATACGGGTGTATGTATGTATCTGTGTGCGCGGTAGATACTAANTTCTTATCTTTGAAAGAGACTTGATATTCGTTCCCCTACTTCAAAATTCAACTCTGATAAAATATACACGTCGGGCTGTCGCGATATTTTAAGCCTTTAATTAATGTAAATGCATGTCGTTAGTCAAGGGAGTATCTGCGTCCTTTGAAAGGACTTCTCAAGCCTGTTTACAGTTACGTCGAGTCTCGTGCGAGCCACGTTGAAAAGGCAGACCTTCATAAGAGGCGCTGATACAATTCTACTGCACGGTCGCTCGGGTTACTCTCTGATGTTGTATCATGACTCGTACATATAAGTATGTACAAGTTTATATATACGGGTGTACGTATGTATCTGTGTGCGGGGTAGATAGGGCCTGAGGAGCCGGGATCGATAGGACCGGTCGCGAACGGGGTACATTAAGGCTATTTTACGAGTATAGGATATCTGGAAAGCAATACTCCATTCTTGAGGATCCTTTGGGTGGCGCGATCTTTACGGCATAGTATACATGCCTCCGACATTGTCGGGTTGACGGGAAAAGAGGAGATACACCCCAGCGGCATGCTACGCTCTGCTCCTTTGAGGTTGCGCACCGACCCACAGTCCCGGGCCATGAGATTAACTCCGTTTTTGCTCCGAGCAAAAGGAGCTTGACTCTGACAGAGACTTTAATCATCAATTACTGTTTTTGCCGAACCATTTGTCAGACGGATCGCACTGTACAACGCCGGTCCTAGCTAGTGTTTCTCGTTTTTAACTTTGTTCTGAATAGAACTGAAAAGGATCCCGTCACAACGTTACCGCACGCGGGACGGAACTTTCACTGCGCGCTGCTGAAACGTGTCAGCTTGACGACTTATGAAAGGGTAATGAGACTTATTCACTCAGGGGGCGGAGTTCCAAGGTTTGTGTTATTCCTACACGCGTGCCTCACGTGTCACGCGACGGAGCGCGAACGCTGCGCCCGGAGACGAGCGTTTAACGTCAATAAATAATCGCGCACGAATCACGGGTAAATTTGATGACGTTCACGATCGCGCGCGACGGCAAACACCGCCGCCGTTCGGCTGGTGGTTGTCGATCGCGCGTGTTTGTCCCTGCCCGGTTAATGAAAACCGACAGCCATATATCCTACTGTCGCGTCTTCGCTCTCCCGAGATCCTCCTTCTAATATTAAGGGACCACCCTGACTGCGCTAATTAGTAAACTCGCTGGTTGGTCTCGGTTCTAGCGCTGCTAATGAGAATTTGAGTAATGACGGTGTTCTCGCGACCTGTCCTCCTCGTCTCTTGGCAAATTTGCCGATGAGCTTTTGCACGTTATGCCGGTGTCAGAACGCGACGAGATCGATAACTCCTTTGAGCGTATTTGCCCCAATATTGCTCCGCTCGCTGACAAACTTCCGACGTAATCGTTGCCTTACAAAAAGAAAACAGGATAACTATAATAAGTCTCTCGATTTCTAAATGATAAAAAATAGAAGTCAGTGAATAGAAATTGTCCAATAATTTATAATTTTCTATAAATTGAATATTTATTTCTCAGCTGTAACAATTGCTAAATGACAAGTTCCCTGAACTGTTCAACTTCGAAAGCGATATTTATCCTAATTCAGGAATTTTTTGCGCTCATTAAGTTATTTCTGACATTTCTAAAGATGAAGATTGCCCGAAGACTGGTCTATTAATTTCCTGGCAATCTCGACGGTTGATCGAATGCCTGGCGTTCGAGGCTCGCGTAATTACAGCGCCAGGTCAACTCCGACATACTTGCAGTGAACGGAACGAAACGTGACCGATGATAACTGTCGGTAGAAAGTGGCCGGGCCGCGTGAATAAGACGTTATTAGCGACAGCCTAATTCAATCGCGGTACACGGTTATTTACGACGAGCGAACCGTGTCGAATTTTCAGGCTCGCGCACGAAAGGGTTCCATTAATTACGCGCGCACACCCGGTTTACCTGCCGACGACGTAACACCGGCTAACACATTTTTGCTCCCGGTCGCATACACACCTGAAACAAAATTTGAATTTCTATTGATAATCAGGATTGTAAATATTCTGGAACGCCGTTCATTCACGATGATAAAAGCGACATAAATTATGTAATGTAATACTTGTACCTCACCTGGAAGTGAACTTAATTTGGAACAACCGATGGTTCTGAAGGTAACTTTAACCCTTGCGTTTTCAACCACCGGATGGTCTTATCGACGAGCGATGCCAGGGGTTGAAACGCTGAAGCCTTGCAGCGCCATCGTGGTGTATAGAGTTTAACTACGAGGGGTTGATGCGAGGCAACCCTCTGCTTGTTTGGTATACTTCCATGGGAGAACCAACGAGGTTGTCTAGGTTTAGGATGGTGTTCGTTCTCTAGGTTCTATGCTAGAGGGAGTAGCCGACTGCTTTTACATTCTATTTCTAATATCCAAAAAACCTTCACTGGATAAATAAAGAAATATCAAATTAAAAAATTCAAATTTCATTTATGGATGTACCTGTGATGA